>JAXGGA010015583.1:0-28794 GCA_038373865.1 Uloborus plumipes
CCTATATACGTGCACTGTGCAGTTTTGTGCAATTTTAGGTAACAAACTCTAAGAAAAAAACTTTTCTCTGCATTTTCAAATTATTATTCTACACTATTGCTACAATTTTATATTTGTAGGATAAAATCTAAAACGCTATTCATTTTAGATGATTTAGAGTTTCTTTTAAGACATGAAAATAATACTTGGCAGTTTTTAATTGGTGTGAAATGTACGAAAAAAGTAGAAACATAATAGGGTCATTCCATGTCAAGTGATCCAACGTTTTTTACCTTACATTTTTTTATTTCTTTCACATTTGGCTCATCAATTGTACCCCTTGAGGTAATCAAAAGTCTCAATTTTTGGATTTTTATCTCTATTATTGTTTCACTTATGAGACTCTGAACTTTGGAAAAACCCTCGTTTTTCCATGGATAAGGGTACATAAAAGGGACCATAACTCGGCACCAAATATAGATAG
Organism: Uloborus plumipes; assembly: GCA_038373865.1. Classification (NCBI taxonomy): domain Eukaryota; kingdom Metazoa; phylum Arthropoda; class Arachnida; order Araneae; family Uloboridae; genus Uloborus; species Uloborus plumipes. The sequence goes on from JAXGGA010015583.1 coordinate 464, forward strand.
AACGATTTGGTAAATGGCATATTAAAGTACGTTAGTTGCCGCTTAATCTGATATGCAACATGACTAATTTGATAAAAATTTTCTTTTTCAAAAAATGAAATTTAAATTTCAAATTTAAATTTCTCGAAAAACATATAATTAATTTTTTTGAAAAAATTCTCAAAAATTTTTGTGTATTTCATCTATGTTTGTACAAATTTTTAGATTGGGATCTCAATGGGATCATATTTTTTTGAATTTTTGAATAAAACTGTATAGGAAAAAAATGATATTTTTTAGATTCTATTTATTTAAATACTAAGTTCTCTTGCTTGTGATGGTCTAAAAAGTAGTGAACAAACATGAATATGTTTAAAGTGAGCTAGCATGAGCTTATAGATTTGTCAGGTTCACCCCCCTCCCCCTTCCTCCCCCGCACAACCACTCTTTTTTAATTCAAAACTGTTCAAAATGTTTAAAAAAAAAAACTCTTTGATACAAAATGAATAGTAAACTTTTTTAAAGTTGGTAAATGAGTTTCCTTATAACTAGACGAAGTATCCCCCTCCTCCACCCAAATATACCATTAACGCTGTACTATTATGACGTCTAACCTGGGGATTGAATTGACTATTATTTTTACTCTAGGTAAGTGAGCTAGCATTAACTTGTAGATTGGTCAGCTCCCCCTCCCTTCCTTCCTGACCCAACCATTTTCCCCCCAAACTGTTTAAAATGCTAAAAAAAAAGCTTCTTTGATACAAAATGAACAGTAAACTTGTTTAAAGTTGATAAATGGGCTTCCTTATAACAAGGCAAAGTACAACCCTTCCCCCACCCAAATATACCATTAACGCTATACTAATATGACGTCTCACCTGGGGATTGATTTGAGGATTATTTTCCCCCTAGGTATATATTGTTTTTCAGACGAAGTGTTTCGTTTTCAATCCGAACTTCACAAAGTGTACTTCCATTCAAAATCTGAATTTAAACTTATGGTTCATTTCATCCCCTCCCCCAGCACCAATCTTCAATTTTGAAGGGAGGGAATAAATGGGTCGCCCCAAGATCATAGCAAACAGCAAAATAGCACTGTTTCCCCTTGTTCTCATAATGTTTTCCCATTATTTTTACACAAAACTGAAAAGAAATTAAAGTGTCACGTTATATGTCAGTCCCCATCACTGCCTTTCCTTTCTCTTATTGGACAAAGCTCATGAGCTAATAGGAAAGAGTAACAAACAGAACAAACTGAAACACTACCAGACATCAGTAGAGACTAAGGCTTTGAAATGGGGCTAGGCGGGATGATAAAAAAAATAAAAGTTTGGAGTGGAAAGGTAGGGTAAGGGGGGGGGGAGCAATCTGTAAAGAAGTTAAACAACATGTGAGGTTGTGCTCAAAAAAGCAGTGTTTGTTTAATATATATATATATAGATATATCTTGCTGCATTACTTTCCTTTACAACAAAATGAAAAAGAACACAAACGATTAAAAAAATTAAATAACAGCTGCACACTAGATAATGTGGAAAGATAGTTATGGGGACACAGACATATGATCTGATATTTTGATTTATTTTCAGTTTTGTGCGAAAAGAATAGAAAAAACGATGAGAACAAGGCGAAACAGTGCTATTTTGCTGTTTGCTATGATATTGGGGCGACCCATTTATTTCCTCCCTTCAAAATTGAAGATTGGTGCTGGGGTAGAAGATGAAATGAATCATAAAGTTAAATTTCAGATATTGAATGGAAGTACACTTTGAAGTTCGGATCGAAAAGAAACACTTCGTCTGAAAAACAATATATATACCTAGGTTGAAAATAATCCTCAACTCAATCCCCAGGTTAGACGTCATATTAGTATAGTGTGAATGGTATATTTGGGTGGGGAGGGGGATACTTCGTCTAGTTATAAGGAAACCCATTTCCCCACTTTAAATAAGTTTACTATTCATTTTGTATCAAAGAGTTTTTGTTTTTTTTAAACATTTTGAACAGTTTTGAATTAAAAAAGAGTGGTTGTGCGGGGAAGAAAGGGGTAGGGGGGTGAACCTGACAAATCTATAAGCTCATGCCAGCTCACTTTAAACATATTCATGTTTGTTTACTACTTTTTAGACCATCACGAGCAAGAGAACTTAGTATTTAAATAAATAGAATCTAAAAAATATCATTTTTTTCCTATACAGTTTTATTCAAAAATTCAAAAAAATATGATCCCATTGAGATCCCAATCTAAAAATTTGTACAAACATAGATGAAATACACAAGAATTTTTGAGAATTTTTTCAAAAAAATTAATTATATGTTTTTTGAGAAATTTAAATTTGAAATTTAAATTTCATTTTTTGAAAAAGAAAATTTTTATCAAATTAGTCATGTTGCATATCCGATTAAGTGGCAACTAACGTACTTTAAAATGCCATTGACCAAATCGTTCTATCTATATTTGGTACCGAGTTATGGTCCCTTTTGTGTACCCTTATCCATGGAAAAACGAGGGTTTTTCCAAAGTTCAAAGTCTCATAAATGAAAAAATAATAGAGATAAAAATCCAAAAATTGAGACTTTTGATTACGTCAAGGGGTACAATTGATGAGCCAAATGTGAAAGAAATACAAAAATGTAAGGTAAAATTTTTCTCAGATTTTGGATCACTTGACGTGGAATGACCCAATAGTAATTAATTCTACGACAAAAAAACTAACTTTCCAAGGATGAAAAGGAATATTACATCGAAAGAAGGTACTTGAGAAGAGAGAGCAATGTTAAATTTTAACACTACTTAAAATGTTTTTACATTTTAAATTGTAAAGCAAAGCATTCAGAGATAACATTTTAACCCTTCACTGCACGATTTTTTATATTTTCATGAAAGAAATCATTTGTTACCTTTTAAATGGCCCTGAGTTCAGGAAAAATGAAGAAAAAAATTAATCTTAAAAATATGCACCAAAAATGATGTTTTAACTGTTTGTTCTATATATGGCACAAAGCCCATAGAATATGCTTTGTATACCGATAAGTGTAATAATCTATAATGTGTTTTGGACCATAAGTGGTATAAACAAATTTTCCACTAAGTGTATTTAAACATTTTTAGAGCAAAGGAAATAATGACTAAGCACACTTCTAACGGAAATGCAGACACTCTTTCTTTGAAAAGCAAGAACTGTAATATCTAGACTAGTGCAACTAACTAGTGCATAAAAATCACACTAAACTGTTATAGCAATGTTCCAGAAGGGGCACAAAGCTCAGTTTAACTGCATTTAAAAATCATAGGAATATATGAGGGTTTATTTGGTTTGTGCCAGATCTGGCACACCGTGCAGTGAAGGGTTAAAAAATGTAATTACTGTTTTCTCTGTTCTTCTTGATGCTAAATTTTATATAGGATATTAAGCTTGACAATAACGCCTGATTCAAATTTGGGCACAATTTTCGAGTTTCAATGCATTAAATGTCCTTATGATGTCGTTCAAAATATCTTTGATGGCATCATACATTATTCTTTTAGAAATAACATTAAAAATCCTTTATTGTGTCAGGGTATTAATAAATTAATTAAACTTGATTCCTCATTTTTTAAAAATAAATCATCTAACAGAAGAAAGCGTTTATAAAGGTACATAAAACTGCCTTTCAACAAAATACATATTTCCATCTCTTCCTCACTTTTAAGTAGGAATTTTAAGTAGTACCTTACGAAATTTATGATATTGGACATAAAGTAAGTTTCGAATGCACGAAATAGGTTTCTAGTGGCGCTAAATATATCCCTAATGGAATAGTATTATTTTCTTATAAAAAATATATAAACTCCATATCAAAGGTGCTTTTGTGCGGCAGAATATTCAATAAGTATTAAAGATAGTATTTTTTAAGATTTTTCTAAAACTATTTTAGCAAGTTGAAGCCTTTAGAAAAGTACAAGGTGTTGAAAAACCCTTCATGGGTTAAAATAAAATAATTTAAAAACATATACTTTTTAATAAGTAATCGGATCTTTTCCTATCGAAAAGATCAGATTTAAACACAATTTTTGAGAAATGACAAATTGCTATGAGTTTTGTTTTTGTACCCAGTTGCCGATGGTTTCTTTCTCAGATTGGCACTCTGCCAACGCCTCGCACCTCGGTGTTTCATCTGCTCACCGGTTCCTGCTCCTTTCATATGCAGGACCGGTGGTAAAGAAGCGTACACACATTCCTGTCGCAATTCTTCATTACGAAAACTATAACTTGAATTCGGGGTGACAAAGTTGAAATTCATTTTTTTTTCATTACATCAAAGATAAAAAAAAAGAAAAAAATCTTATAAAAATATTTTTTTAAATTCAATCTCATCATTTTTTTTCACGTGATAAAAACGAAGGTTTTGGCGGATCGACCCTCAAAACCCTCTTCGCAGAACTTCTGGAACTTTTTCTTTTATAGATGCCATTCTCTGTCTTTAGTTATAGCGCCACCTAATGTCTTTAGCTGATATTGGAACTACGCGAAAACTTGCTGGGAAAAGAATCAAAATAAAAAATATATTATTAAAAAATACAAAACAGTTTTTTTTAATAGATCTTCAGTAATAGTGTGAGATTTTTTAAACACTCTGTATATGAAAGTACAGTCGATCCCGTTTAATAGAATAGCTATTTTTCCAAGAAAAAATATTCTAATTAGCGAGATATTAAATTACCTGGTATCAAAAGAATACATTTCACCGGTTTATTCCGTTGAAAATATATTATATTAAGCTGGATATTAATTTTTACGATGTTCTAATTAGCGGTCAGGACTGTACATAAAACTAAATAAAAATAATTCAAAGCTGGAAACAAACTGTAGTCTTTCATCAAAATACATATTTTAGGCTATAGCAATCCACGCAACGATGAAAATTCAACTCCAAGAATTTCTAATATGGGATATAAAGGAAATCCTTCGGAGGTTTCAGAGAGACGAAGACTTCCCTCAAAGCAGCATGAAAAATTAACAATTTCCGATTACTGTCTGATAGAACCTGGAGAGAGCTCCACAGGGAGTTGATGGAGGCAGATCTGAGCTTCGGATGCATTTGCCGATGTTTTATTAATTCACGATCCACGTGGCGAGACGGCTAAATGGAGAAAAGGGAAGAGCGGAGCTGGTGTCAGATTTGGGGACGCTGTACACTGTAAAAATGAATGTTGTTTTTACAGTATAATACAGTTAATTTAATTGTAATAAACTGTAAGGGCCCTGCTCCACATTGACGTAAAGTAGAAAAATAAAGCAGAAATTTAAAATGGCTTGAATGGTATTCCTATGGAATTTACCCGGAGTTTCGGTTTCTGCCTTCGGTTTCGGTCGCGTTTTCCGCCGATGTGGAGCAGGGCCCTAAAACTTGGTAATTTTAGTAATAAATTGTAAAACTGCTGCTCTACAGTAACAAACAGTAACATTGCTAATTTAACAGTTTATTACTGTGCATTTTACAGTTTTAAACTGGAACCTCTGTTGCCAGACAATTGCAAAAGACTTCAAATACAGATAAAGAAAATTAAACTCTGTGAAACAAAGAGCACGGTTAATACATTAAGATTTTTATTGTCATATATATATATATATATATATATATATATATATATATATATATATATATATATATATATATATATATATATATATATATATATATATATATATATATATATATATATATATATATATATATATATATATATATATATATATATGATGATGATCATTGTTGAACAAAGTTATAGACTCATTTTTCTTTTTTTCAATAATTTTGTTTTAATCATAAATTACCTTTTCTGTGTTTAGCTTCGCTCAAATAGAGATGAATAATTCTAAAACAGTCCTTAATTCAGCATAGCTCATAAATTAAATTAAAGTAATTTAGTTTTAAAATGTCAAACTTAAATATTTTATCATTCTCTGAAAGTCTAAACTATTTCTCCAACAAGTTCACTTAAAGCAATAAATGAATCAATGTTTCTATTAGTGATCCTTAATTGCTTTATTTTTCAAAAGTAATTAAATACTTCAAAAGCATGAGCTAAAATTGAAAGTTTTTATTTACAAAATTATAAATTTACAGTTTTCTTAGTAGAAATAGTTTTTAGGAATAGAGGAAAAATAATCTCTTTGTCAGATATTGTTATATTGTTTTCTTTATTAATCTCCAATCATAAAATTGAACTTAATTTTTAAAAAAATGCAGAATCTTTGATGATGCACAAACATCATTTTAACAAGCAAAAAAAAAAAAAAAAAAAACCTTCGAGATTTTGATGGAAATACCAGAGTTGTGTGTTGAATTCGTATAACTAACTGTCCTATAGCTCTCACTAATTTTTCTAAGCCTTTGAATATGGGTTAGAAGATAATCTCTTGTTTTATTTGGCTTAAATACATTTTTATACGTTTTCTTACTTCAGTTTTACAACTTTTCGGAACGTTTAACTGAGGTAGCAACTTAGCATTTTCTATTTTCAAACTCTTTGCAAAAGTATTTTTTAATCTTGTACCTGTAATGTAAGTTGCATTCAAAGTAGACGAGAGATTAAATGTACATATCATAGTTTTTTCGTTTGTCAGCTTACTATGCTAGTTTTCTAATTTTTGATCCCTAGCCAAATTTATTCTCACTCTTTTTTTTTTCTTTTCAGACAGTTTTTTTCCTTGTAGAAAACGAACATTTCTAATGAATGAGCCTATTATACGAAAAATATGATGAATTACAAGTGAGTGTTCAATATTTGTTTATTTTTATGAATTTTCTGCGCCAAATATATTTATCAATAGTGATTTAACAGCATTGAAGTAAAATTTATCATTGATTGTGTAAAGCATAAAGCGATCCAAATAGGTGTGATGTAAAAAGACTGGTACAATCATTTTAAAAATATGAAAAATAACTCTGTTATTGCGAACATCGATAGATATGTTTGGATTAAAATTTAATTTTTACTCCTTATTTAGTAAATATCTAGAGCTTCGTACATTCTTAAGGCGGCCCATGATCCATTGTGTTGATTTATTTTCACTTGAAAATGTTTTTATCTAGTTTTATATTATGACATTTCCTTCTTCTCAATCTATTTATAGAGAAAGAAATTGTTTCAGAATGAAAAAAAAATCAGTTTGCGTTTTGCGATGAAGGAAATATCTAACAAAGTAATATCTTTTGAGGAATAAAATTCTTAAATACCTTTTGAGAAGTGTTATAGTTTCACTTTGTATGGTTAAGAATAATATACTCAAGTAAAATACAAAAGAAAAAAAATGAGAACAATATTTTTCGAAACTCCCTTTGAAATTTTATTATCTTCCAATTTCCTGTAAGAAAACAAACGTTATTTGGGATAAGTTGGAAAAGATTGTATGTGTATTCTTTTCGGAGGAAAAACTACGTTATGCATTTAAAATCGGATATAAAAATTGAAAAAAGTCCTCCAAATATTTAGACACATCCACTGAACCATGGTGGCAGTCTTACTAACTAGATAAAACATGGTTTGAAGAACAAGAGCAACGTAAGATAGGTTTGAAACGTTTTTTCTCATAAGCAACAGGAATATTTAATGCTACATTATGAACTTTTGACGCAGTCATTTTACAATTATCCTATCAGTTACAAACAAAAAATCATATTTCATTTTTTTTTCAAAATGTCGATTGAAATATTGTAAAATTGCTTTTACATAAAACCACAAAAAGTTTCAAAAATCTTTCTTTTACAAATAATGTATATACTCTACTGACATTTGAAATGATAACAATTTAACTAATTTTGAAGTTATTTGGAAAATGTTTTTGAAATCGTAAAAGTGCTCTTCTTTCAGTGCAGTATTCCATGCGATACTTTGAGTGAAGCAAAATAAAATTAGCTTTTATTGAAACTAATTACCTTTCATTAATTTTTGACGTGGCTTAAAGTTACCTTGAGTGCAGAAAGTTTTGAACTGAGCAAAAACTCATTTTAAATGGATTTATTAAAAATTACTTCATAACCTTTTGTAACTATACAACAGGTTACTAGTGTTTCTTCCATCTTATACCAAAAATTTAATTAAACTATTATAATATGACATAATGAGTAAGGCAGTATAAAATATATAAATTGTGGCTTAGTGTACCCTGAATGAGAGTTTTTGAACAGAAGCACTTAATCGATGTCATTAGCATCCCACTTGCTCTCTTGTCAATAGAGTGGTGCAGTTGTTAGGCATTAGCCTCTTACTTTTAGACTCTTTATGTACCAAATTAATTTAGCGATGGATTTTTATATATTTTTTGGTTCTTTTAATCTATATGTATAAAAGAAAGTCGTGTTAGTTACACTATTTATAACTCAAGAACGGCTGTACCGATATGGCTAAAAATTGGTGGGTTGGTAGCTCAGAGCCAGGAGACGGACATAGGCTATAATTTATGTGTGTCAATTGCATAAATAGAAAAAAATGTCTAAGCCTTTTTACTAAGCTTTTTTTGACACCTCCATGACTGAGCGACATAAAGAACACGTTATGGCAGCTTCCGGAGCTCTGTAAACAAGTTGTAATTTAGCGGTGCGTTGAGTGTTATTTGACTTTTTTGTGAACTAAATTATAAACAAACGCGTTACTTCTCTAGAAATTTATATGTGACTAGCTGACCCGGCAAATTCTGTTCCTCCTTAAAGTCAATAAATAAGCAAATTTTTGAATTTATTAAGTTTTTTTTATTAGAAAATACAAAAAAAAAAAGAAAAAAAAAATAAGTACCAACATTAATCATTCATTATTGTTTCGGTTAGTTCGTTTAAAAGTGTGCAACGGTACGCGTTTGGAGCTTAGAAAATTGATGAACAATGTAATTTACGCGACGATACTGAAAGGTAAATTCAAAGGTGAGGAAGTTCTCATACCGAGGATCCCGATGATCCTCAACCGATACGCCGTTTGAATTTAAAAGACTTCAATTTCTGATCCGTCTTGCATTTGTCATGACCATCAACAAATCGACAAGGCCAATCCTTAAAAGTTTGTGGCTTGAATCTAGAACATCACTGTTTTTCCCATGGCCAATTATATGTGGCATGTTCACGGGTCGGAAGACCATCTGCGTTGCTTGTTTTTGCGCCTGATAATAAAACAAAAAATGTGTATCACAAGGTAATTAAGTGAAGAGCAACCTATGTACTAAAATACAGAAACAATAATGAATGATTAATGTAGGTACTTAATTCTTTTTTGTATTTTCTAATTAGAAAAAAAATACTTAATAACTTCAAAAATTTGATTATTTATTGCCTTAAAGGCGGAACAGAGTTCGCTGGGTCAGCTAGTTGAATATACATCAAACAACATGTGTATCGAACAAAAAAAAAATAATAATAAAAATCCGAAGGGTATAAGGCTCCGATCGCAGGTACCATCTGTCGGCCTCTCAGCAAAGTACAAGGAGTGGTACTTAAAAGCTTCAGCATGATTACAACCATTTAGGATTCATAATACTAAATTAATATTAGCGGGACTTCTGAGTCCCGTCGGGGCATAAAATGTTAAGGCTCAGGTTCCAGCCTGGCTGCGTTCAGCGGATTTTTAAAATACAGAAAATTTAATGCTTCCACGTCATATTTTTGTACAACCTGTAAGAGCTTCTTTAAGTACGCGCGTTTAGCACTAATTACTATGCGAGCAAAATCTAACTCGCTGTACAAAATGCGCATCGTCGTAAGGGCCCATGTGGCGACATCTGGAGAGAGATTGGGCGTCAAAATTCTCTCATAATAATGATACCTGCTAATAGAAGGAACACATGAAAGAATGGGTGAAGATCTCGGGGAATACACTAAATCTGCGAAGTGTTAGTAACCATTACGTAATTGTGCTAAATGCATCACAAAAACTCTTGCTTTCCTATACTTTTACCTCGGAGAGATTGCGTTTCAACCGGAAGCTAAAACAGATCCATTCATTTTGTAGTAAGTACACTGTAAAAAATGAATGTTGTTTTTACAGAATAAAACAGCTAGTATAGTAACAAACTGTAAAAAATGCTAATTTTACAGTGTATTACTGTGCAATTAACAGTTTTAAACTAGAACCTCTACTGCCAGTATTGTATTGCTGTTTGTGCAATATAATACAGTTAGTTTTGTGGTAATACACTGTAAAGTTGTGGTAGTAAATTCTAAAGTTGCTGCTTTACAGTAATAAACTGTAAATTTGTGGTAATAAATTGTAAAAAATGCTGCTTTACAGTAATAAAATGTAAAATTGCTAATTTTGCAGTTTATTACTGTGCATTTTGCAGTTTTAAACTAGAACCTCTGCCGCCAGTATTATACAATAAAAATAACTGTTTGTTTTTTGTAGTGTTTCAGCAAAAACTGGCGAGCTGTAAGTCTTAATTGCTTGCTTATTCTCGCTGGTCCTACCGATCACACAATGCGGTCTGCTTCCGCTTCCACCAGTTCTCCGTAGCAAAACGGAATCGAGTATGGTGATTGGGTGTTGGTTGTTTTTCAAGATTGTTTTGTTTAAGTGTAAAATACAACATTTAAAAAAGTCAAAAAACAAGATTCAAATAGAGTAAAGAATAATATTCACTTTATTAATGTTTGTGAAGCTGCAATTGTACAAAGTGAGAGCGCAAGAATAGATTTTCTTTTTGGCACAAGTCCAATTTAGAGGCGCTACAGGAGAACCTCGAAATATGACGTAGAATAAGTAAATTCCAGTATGATACATATATCACAGTTGATACTCGAAATAATAGGTTAAGGCCTTTTCCTCAAAGTGACACACTTTAGCATCAGCTTCAAAGCCCAGCTAAACTTCTTTCATTGTTCGAGAGTGTTCAAATATATAAATTAAATTATTTCATGCAGTGAAAGAAAGAAATGTGTAAAAACTACAAAACAGCAATGCATACTTCTTATTTTCGGTGCGAACACCATGTAAACAAACATTCAGTAGGGAACGTATGACATTATGTTGCTCAAAAGAGATATGAAAATTCAATTCTATATACTTGACTTTCACATTTTGCAGTTGCTTCGAAAGTTATTCAAATTTAAAACAAGAAAATGATTAAAATAATTTAGAAACTAGAAAACGTAAATCAGTTGAAATTTTATGACATCTAAATTTGAAAAAAAAAAAAAAAAAGAACTGTTGTCTTATAGTCAGTGTTATAGTCTAACTCTTATACGTTGACTTTTAATCTGTTGAGGCTTAAACTATTTTTTTCAGACTCAGGGGGCTAACGGGGTGGGGTGGGGTGGGGGGTCTGGTAAAGCAGAGATTAAGAAACACAATTTGCGTTAACGATATCGATTTTTGGTTTTGTACCAGTCTAAGAATTTCCCATCTTTCAACCAAAACATAAATGAGTTTGTCAACGGTTAAGCATTAAATTACCGCAGGAACACTAGAGACAGCTGAGTCTTAGAGGTTTTTTTTCAGCCTATTCGGTAGAAGGAAATGTATTAGTTTTCTTTTCTTTAACAGTTTGTAAATATTCCTTTCAAAATTATTAAATGCTTCAGTATCTCTGAAGTCTGTTTTATCATACATTTTGTTTTAATTAGCATGTTTACATATATAACATAAGCGTTGCTTGCGAAGTAAACTAACAATGACATAATGACACGCGGAAGGAAAACCAAGCTAACAGTAACAAAACGTTACATAAACTAGTTACCTCCTTAGCATAAAAAAATGCATATTAAATGTTATACGCGTCGGTCAACTTGTCTAGTGGTCAAAGGAGTCTGACCGTGATGTGGTGGCCCCAGATTCGAATACCGGGTCAGGTATAGGTGAACTTCCAATCTCTCCTATGTACTTGTCATTCCTCTGTGTTAATGACTGTGTTGTGAATGGCTGCATGGCCTATAAACGGGTATTATGGCATGTGTGCTAAGCTAAATCTGACTTCCACCTTAATGGTGCTCGTAAAAAAGCGGAAGCTGTACGTATTCTGTATTAAATCCAGTAGATGTGAAGTTAAAAATACAAGACAACGTGTCTACAAGTACAAATAAAAGGTTAAAATAGAGTTAGAAAACTCTAGCAGATAGCTATTTCGGGGCTATTATGAATGAAGCCCCATCATCAGTGCAAAAAGATGATGGTTCACTGACACCAGTCAAGTGAACCAGGAATGCGAGAAACGTGAGGGTAAATAAACAGTTGTTTATGTAAACAATATGTCATACGCCCTCTACAATATACACAATTAAGAAAGTTTTGTTTTTTTAAATCCATGTGTTATAACAAAATAAAGTGAGTCAACAATATAGAGTAATTGAAAAGTTGAAAGCAACAGCAGCCAGCTTGAAATGCTAATAACATTAAGGATTATAAAATTAAAAAAAAATTGATACGGTTTTTTTTTTTAACTTACGAAAATCTCAAACTAAAAGTGAGAATTTTTTTTTGTTATACAACTTTGGTTTAGTCAAATAAAAATAAAATTATTGCTATTTTAAATCCTGTAAGAAGGTACTCGCTTGACGTTATACGTTAGAGTGACCTTTTATATGAATTACAATAATTGTAATTATTATTTGTTTATAAGATGGATCAGTCAATTGCGCGTTTATTATTTTTTTTTAATAATACGAAGCCACCTTCCTATCTTTTTAATCAACTGTTTGCTATTTATTTTACTAATAAAATTAAATTTCGTTTACATATCTAAATTAGTTTAAACATTAGTTCAATTTTGAAAATAGTTGTTCTTGTTTGCAAGGCAAGTTTTAATCTTTTAATCGTATAAGACACTTTTTTGAAGATATGAACAGACTACCACGTGTTTAATCTTAACTATTTCTTTAAATTGTCTAGACGCCAAAATAAATTTAGAGCATTCCACTGCATTTAAATTAAGAAAACCACTACGCTATGAATTGAATTTGTTCCAATCTACTTATCTTCTTATTTGGTTGATTCATTGCATTTTTAAGGGAAAAGATGATGATGTAGAGAATTAAATACTTTTAAATTTTCAGAATAACTTGACTGTGAAAATTTTGCGTTTGAAATTAAGCGATTTTTGCAGAACCAAGTACCGTGATTAAAAGTAAGCAATTTCACTTTTAATGACATTTGAAGGTTTATTATTTTTTCATAAGAGTAAAATCTCGCTTTAATCCGACTTTAACTCTCAATTTAAACATGTATGCATTTACAAAGTAGCTACTAAATTTTATGTTTTAAAATATATTACTGCTATTAAAATTCGTACATTTATTTAATAAATGTCATACAAGTCAGACAACGTAATGTACATTTTCATATCAAATAGTAAACATTAATACTAAGGTTTTATTATAGATAATGTAGTAGTTGGTTTGTTCTCTGGATGACTTTTTTTTAATATGTAGGCATAAACACGTAGTTAAAACGGCTTCAATCACTTTTGAATTTTATGTCTTTTTTAAACTAGAACTATAAAATGCACTGGTGTCTTTGAACACTAAAGTATTAAGATGAAATAATTCGTTGCAAGCGATAGAAATGGCAACATCCAAAAATTAACAAGGTTTACTTACCAAAAAAGAACTAATATTCAAAGTAGCCAATTTAGGGACTGTCCGGTCTTAAAATGTTTTAGAAATTCAAGTCGTATTGTACCAGTATTTTTAATGATAATATATTTGAAAAGAATTATTAAAAATTAAAAATTATTTTGAAGATAACCTTAATTGGAACCTCGGAAATCTGTGACATCATATGCTAATAGATCATTGATTAGACAGCTGACAGCTGTTGCAATCAATCTTTCAATTTTATCAGAATAAACAATAAGAACGTTTTGGTGGGACACAAATTACATTATGAAAAAAATAACCATTTTCTCAAATATTATCATATCCATTTCTATGTAGAAAACGGTTACTAAGTCTTACTAATCACTTGATCTTCTTTTACCTAGTTTCTTTACTATAAATGTTTATTACATTTTGGTGCTAGATTATTTTATGATTAATATAAAAAGTTACTTCGAATTTCGTTACAAAAAGTCTTTGAAAAATACTTTTTACAGTACTGAAACAATATTTATTTTTGTCTGACCAATTTAGTACATCTTGCTTTAAAAACTTTCATTGTGGTATCGTTGTTGAAGTTGCATGTCTATTAATAACTCTGCTTACTTTAAAAATTTGTTTGAATTAAATTTTCATCTTGTTTCCTGGAAAGTTACACTACTAAGTAATGTATTTGAGGATGATTAATTGTATCCCTTTTAAGTTTAGGATATGTTATTTAAAATCCATCAAATTTATGTTTTGGCATTTTTAATATGTATTTATGAATAATATTTTTCTATAGAATGATTAAAACTAAAAATTTCATTTTCATAAATTCTTTTGAAATAGGCTGATTACGTTGATTTATCTAAAGTAATTTTGCTCAAAAATTCAAAATCCACCATTTTCATTGCAAATTTTGAGCAAATTAATGTTTTTTTTCTTTTGGTCGAAATGTTTTAAAGTCCAGTGAAGTTACATTTTTTTTACGTGGATCAATTTTTCATTAAACTTGCTCCACAAATTAAGGGAAATTTCCAAACGAATATTGGTGGTAATAACTTAAATTTTCATTAACTTTTTTATTTTATTTTTTGGTTTTGTGGTTAGTTTTTATTTTGCTTATTTCAGGATCTTTACTTTTTTTTGGTTAATTTTTGGCACCAAAGAAAAAGGTCCATGGAATACTACGTAGGTATCTATTTCATTGTTAATAAATAAAACTAAGAAACATATTTTTCGGATTGATTTTCGTATCCTACATTTAAATTCTTATGATCATTCCAATATTTCATGGTTGGAAAAACAACTTGCATTTGCGATTATCATTATTTTGTGAAGAATGATATATATAAATAAAATTGTATTAAGTGCTGGCATTTATTTTTTGAGGATAGAAATCATTTAGAACTATTAATGTGATTTTCGAACAAATCTGTACTCTAATTGAGTTTTTAAAAGTTAAGCATATTAAATTCGTTTTTTATTCACACACAAACATTATGCTTATGTGATTGAAAGCTTATGCATGGGAAAGCACTTATGCTTAAGATTTTTTTTGTTAGTAGTGCATATGTGATTTCAGTATAAAATATGGGTATGATTTGGAAGAAAAGCATGCAATATACACAGTGAATGAGTAGCACAAGTGATAAAGTTTTAGGAGTGAATATTTCGGTGAAAAGCTTCAGTCAGTACAGGAGTTTCAAACTTATTGAAAATATATCAATGAATTTTTTTTTAATTCCGTTAATGCAAAAAGGCAAGTATCTGCTAACTAAAATATGCAATAGTGCTGAAAAAATGACATAATATTTGGAGTTATTAAAGGCTTTAATTTCGTGATCATTTTGCTTTCAAATTAACATTGAATCTTTAACGAATTATTAATAATAATCAATAGTTAATACTCTGTCCACGTCTTAAGCACTAAATTAATACCTTCTTAAAACAGATACTTATATAAAAGTAAAATGATGCTTAATTAAAATGTAGCTGAAAAAAATAGGAAAAAAAAGTAAAAAATGTAATGACTTATAATTTTTAGAAAGATAAAGAAGTTTTCAAGCGCTGTAGAATTTTCAATATGCAAAATTTAGAGAATGTGTCATTTCACATTTATCTTTTCAAAGAAAGCCATTAATTTATATTAATGCTTTGAACAAAAAAGTTAACTGTTTCTTTAATTATTAAGTTATAGTAAAAATAATTCAATAAAAAATAGCTCAGTTGAAATATATTCGATTAAATCGTGTGTACTTTAACTGACTGATAGAAAGGACAAAAATCCTTTTTTTTTAATAAACACCAAGAAAAAAAACCCTTTGGAATGATGTTAAAAAAACAACCCGAGACAGCACAGGATAGCAAAAATAAAATAAAACGAATCAATTTTCGAACGATAATGTTTTGTCAATGTATCCAAGATAGGAAAACAGTTTCAGATACACGTTGATTCGAAATATTTACACCGAGTCAATATGGAAATATATAAGTTCATCTTATTATAGTGAAAGTATGGAAATATTTTTTGCAGTAGACTGAAGTTGGCAATGTTGTCCATATCCAACTGAATGGAGTTACTAAGAACCACATACATTTTAGATTATCACAAGTATATGCATGAAATATAAAATGTCAAAGTTTAAGAAGCATACATAAGACGAAGTAGGTGATATTGGATTATGTGATGCTCGCAAAACTATGTTGCCAGTTGTTCCTTTCACAATCTGCTCTATCCACAAAACGGCACTTCAGACACTTTGCTATATTTTTTCAGAATAAATCCCTTGAACTGTTTTGAAGAAACATACAACAATCCATATTTACGAAGACGGTTCTTGTAAAGTATGGAATCTGTGCCCAAGAATGATTAAATTTTACTCCAAGCGGACGGAGATTCATCTGTCTCTTGAAGAAATATTTCGAGGAAGGCATGAACTAACTTCACTCATTGCAAGCTCTTGGAGGAAGAAGTCCAACGTCACTGGTCAGCTGACAGGGTGGGATCCTGCTAAATGGCCGAAGACCCTGTCTGGACCTTGCTTTAGAATGTTACGGACCACCTGTAGATGTTGCCGTATGTAGGGCACGCTAGGATGAAGTGCCAGAGTGTGGGTGAGGCATCTTTCGGCCATGGCAAAGTCTTGTCGCTCGAAATGCAGTACGCACAGGTTGTGGAGGGCTTTCTGGTTGGTGTGATCAATTTCCAGAACTTTGCTGTAGCACTGTAAAAAGAAAAACAACACTTAAACTCAGTTATATCAAATAATCCTAATCGATTTTTATTACAAAATATTCCAAAACAAAAAATATTGAGATATTAACAGTTTAGCAACATTTAGACCGAGCAAAATTCTCCAGAGATCTTTTTTTTTCGAGTTACACCATCTTCTTAAACGCGACACTTTGAATATATTGTGCAACCACACAACCTAAGTGGTTTGAGGTTTTCTAACAGTTGATTCACCTATTACTTAAATCATACCCAATTAACTATAACTGTATCAGATTTAAGTTCAATACTACGCAAAATGGACTCTATAAATATTTCAAAACTTCAAATTGAGCTAAAAATACATTGTTACAAATGTATTGTGTTCAAAACTTCAAGGAAAAGTCGTTTTAAATTTAAGTGGAATTTAATAGTTTTTTTTTTTTGTTTTGATAATATAAAAAACAAAAAAACTACTTAAAAATAAACCAATGAACAGTCGACTAAAAACAAAACTCACTTCTCTTGGGAAAATAATAATGCAATACAAAAATTGCAGTTTTATATTTTTATTCCGAATGTATTTATCAGTTGTGCGTTCTATTTTTAAACAAATATCGAATGACGCCAATGGCGTAGGAATACATTTAATTTAAGACATGTTCATGAAGCAGGAACCATATCTAAGGATGAAAGGATGTTCTTAGAGTTCTATAAATAAAAATACAAGTCTGACCAAAATTTAAATACAAAATAAAATGTATTATCTGCAATTTCAGCTCTGACTGCATTAAATGTAAATATTTAACCCTTGGCACAAGTTATTTCTCACTCATTTCTCATTTCTTAGTATTTTTAGAAAAATAAAATCCTGGAATAGTTAATAAACTTTATCACCCCTCAAAAGGGGTAGTCTACTAATTATGCTAGAATTGCGATGTCGTTCTAGAAGAAATATTAAGTGTTGATGTAGATTTTTATTCTTTAAGAAAATGTATTTTTTAAAGTAAATTTCAGAAAATCATGAGTCACATTCTTTATTATTTTCAATTCTCTAAAATATGCAGTTCCTTATACAGTCTAACTTCATTAATTTGCACACGCTTAAAATGAATTTCTGCTAAGGCGAACAGCATTTCTAATCTCGGCCTTATGGTTTGTAATGTATTGTTCTTCGGATCAGACAAAGTACGGCTGAGGCAAACTAATTTTAAAAGTATCTTGGAATTCGCTTTAGAAAGGTTCAACAGTGTTAAGTATTCAACAGGTAAATAATATGTATTAAGATGCATACATGATTGACTTGTTTAGAATCAAAACCCGTTTTAAGTCTTCTTTTTATGAAAAATAGTTTTATTTAAAAAAATATATAAAAGTTTTAAAGCTCCTGTACCAGTGGTTTAAAGGAAATAGATCAAAAGCCATTAGATAATAACAAAAGTGAATGTAAAGTATGGGTTTTTAGTAAAACATCTTTAGATTCATAATTCCGCCTTCTTTCCGCCGCTATTGTAATAACTATTTTTGATTTTAAAGGGACTCAATTAAAGTGTCAATTTAATGGTTTTTCTTCCCAACAAAAAGCAGAATAAAAAACTGTTAGACTATCGTTTTATTTATCTTCTTAAATAATAAAAGTATTTATGGAGTAAAATACAAATTTTTCTATCTTGTATTAAAGAAACTCGAACGAAACTGAAAATTTCCAGGAAATTGCATTCGTAGCCTACATACCCCATAATGAAATACATTCAATCCCAGACAAATTTCCTCTATTCGCAATTTCATTTGAGCGTTAGGTCGTAACCGGAAAAAGAAAAAGGAGACGTCTGTTAGAAAATTACAGGTCAAAATGAGGCTCGAGAGTGGAGGGAGAAAAAAAAAGAGGAAGAAGAAGAAGAGGAATCTCACCTCCTCTGCGACATCCAGGTTCTTGAAGTGATTGACGTTGATATCGGCCAGCAAAATGAGGCCGTTGATGTGGTCTGGATGGTACTGGAAGAGAAAGAGGAAAGTATTAGGACACGCTCGGCGGGTCGTTAGCTGGAGCTTTTGCCAGTGTGGAGGTGAAATTGGATTCGTCGCTCCGATGGTGGGAATTGATACCGAAGTAAGGATTTGCTGCTGTGTGGATGGGCTTTGTTTTTTGGACAAGTTGAGGTAATTGCGGCAGAGTCGTACTGAAACATTTACTTATTGCTGGGCAGAAAATCTCGTTTGGGGCTCGTTTAATGAATTTATTTTTGTCCGAAATTTGCTATACTACACAAGAGCTGTGGAAGATTTGTTTAGAGTTAATGTCTGATGATGTTTAAATTTATTTATAAACTACAATATTTCCGTGGCAAATAATTTTTGAATGCTCATTTATCTGGAACAATGTTCTTACTTATTTCTTTTCTTTTTATAATTATCTTACCTATATTATTTCTCTAACATGTTTTCTTTAGCAAGCCAAAACTTTCTCATTTCTTTATCAAGCTGCATGATTTAACCGTCATTTAAAAGCTTATCGGGCAGGTTTTTGACTTAAAACATAGACCCGCCGTCTAAAACGTTTTTTTTTTTTCTTTTTTCAGTTTTTATTTTACATCACATCAATGAATAAGTGTCCAAGAACTTAGATGCAGCTACGTAGTTAGGTGGCGCTTCGCGCTAGGAACGTGTAGGTCGCAGTTTCGATCCTGGTAAATGTTCAATCGATTTTGGTTTACTTTTTTTGAACGGGCTAGTTTTGTTTCCAATTTTTCAAGCATATATAAATTAAACTCATCGTAAGATTTTCAGCCAGTTTTTCTGTTACATTAAAATGAGGCCGTTGATGTGGTCTGGATGGTGACCATTATTTATGTATTTATTGATCGTTAATAACAATTAAGTCAGAGAGTCATGATTAAAATAAAACAAAAGCAACAATTTAGAGGCCAGTAAGAAGTAAGTTGCCCATTTCAGAGGGCTCCAGTATGCGTCCTATTGGTTCGCTAGAGATAAAATTTGAACTTCAAATAAGTCAATGTTTTTCACACGACACTTATACATTAATTTTTCGTTCCAAAACATTGATAGGTGACGTTGTACAACAAAACCATTTAATGTGACATAAATATTTAATAACTTTATAAAACCTACAAAAAACTGCTTCATTTATGGTTTTCGTACCGATCTAAAGGAAGACATTTAGGGCCATGATCTTCAAATTTTTAACGACTAATTCGGTCAGCGATAGAGAATATTTTTCTCTGATCAAATAATTTTATTAAACGGAAAAAGGGCTCTGTTGAGAAGTTATTTTCTTTATTTTTTAAACATTATTTATATTAAATTCACATGAAAATTTTTTGTTGCACAGTGCCATCTTTTGGTGGTTTATTAAACTAATTTTGTTTTTAATCTAGTGCATCATTTGAGTTATCTGCACTTCAATTTAGTCTCATTTGGACTAACATAAAAGGTTCTTTGGGTGGAACTCAGGTGAGACACTGCACCAGCAAAAGTGCGTTTACGCAAACAACGTTTCACAAGAATCCGAAAACCCGAAAATTTGCATGTGCAACGCACTTTTGCAGATGCAACGTTTCAATTGAATTCCGCCCATAAGCCACTTAAAAGAAGCAGTTTTTTTTTTTTTTGCTGAATATGCACATTCAACTCATAGAAGAGTTACAGCTCAATGATGAATACCTTATCAGTTTGCAATTCAAATTATTTATAAACTTACCCTTAGGAGTCGGTCCAAGAAAGAAACAGCTTCAGACTGCCTATGGTGATCCGATAAAAGTAGTGCTAAGTTGAACAGAGCCTCCCTGGAATCGGGTTTCTTCTGCAGGGGAAGAGGAAAGGAGGAATATTAAGAACACAGATCACAAGGTTAGCTCTAGAAGATTGAAATCATAAGTGGCATTTAAATTCAACAATGATGACGAAGTGCAATGACATGCAATTGGCTTTGTAGCGACCTACGCTTCTAAGATAAGTGCATGCTTTTAAAAAATAAATACACTGTTTTTAACTACGTTTGCTGTTGAATTGGCAAACAGCAAATTTTAATCCATTGGAAAAGGAGGAAATAGTGAAACATTTTGAATCGAGTCTTTCATTCATTTCCTCCAGATCGTTTTCTGCCTTGAATTAGATAAGCTGAAATCTTTGCACTGTAACGTGTGAGACCATTTTCGCCCGGATGTTCATTTTTTTTTCTCATAGGTGGTCAAACTGTATGTTCTTGTAACTTGTACATAAAGTTATAATTACACTGTTAAAACTACTAGTTGCACAAGGCGCCTTTAAGGGTGAAATGTTGTAGCACCAGCGGCACCCCCTGAAGGTTGTCACTTGACTCCCTATGGCACCCTTGGGGGCCCATAGGAAACCCAAGGTGTTACTACATGGAGCCAAATGGCACCTTCAAGGGTGCCATAGGAAGTCAAGTGCTACAACTGGTCTCACTCATTCCTACTTCTACAAACGAACTCTCCTCAGCTCTCCCAACTGCATTTGTGGTGAATTTGGGAACTTTGAACACTTCTTCTTCAACTGCAGGTTCACGTCGGCGTTTCATCTAGTGCTTTCTACCAATCTAAGAGCACAATGGAAAAGTTTTCTTTTAGTCGACAAGAAGGCCTACAAAAACGCATTATCCCTAATTGAATTTCTTTTCAAAAACAAGCACCTTTTTTTTCCAGATTTACCATAGGGCCTGGACTTCCTTACTACCTTGTTCCCATCGTTTATTCTCTTGTTTGTTTTCATTTTTATTCTATGTTAATTTATATATCCAAGACTATTCAAAATTATGTAACCTACTCCATGTAATTCTTTATGTTTTTTTTTTTTTTTTTTAATTTTAAATAAACATGTACGTCATACAGGGCAAACCAAACCGAGAAGATCTTGCAATCATTCGGGCCCTGAATGATGGCGCTTACCCCCTTAAAGATGCCCTTTGCAACCTGTAGTTTTAACAGTGCAAGTACTGAAAATCAGTATTTTAGTCTAAATTCATTACTATCGGTCTCGCTTAAACGAATACTGTAGGTTCCAAGAAGTATATTCGATTAAGCAGGGTATTTTTTTAAGCTAGGATCTTTAACATTGTTTGTACACCTTGGGAAATATTCGGTTCCGAGATATTTTATTCGTATAAGCGGGGTTTTCGTTTATCCGTTATCCGATTAAGCGGGGACGACAGTAATTAGTATAATTTTACAGCAAACAAAGTAAAGAATTAAATTAATGTATAAATCTTCAATTGCCGTGTGCTTCGGAAAAAACCATAATTGATTTTGTTTTTAAATGAAACTTTAACAAGTAAAAAAAAACTTGCTAACAAGAATTTTTGAAAAATTTGTCTCAGGAAGAATAAAAGAAATTACTTCAAAATTTCTTTCTTTTATTTTGATTAAACTAATATTTTCGTAGCTGATACGTATTTTAGTGGAACTTAAACAATTTTATCTGCTCATTCTAATTTTCTCTTTTAGGTTGTTTTTTATAAAACTTCATTAAATAAAAAGTTTACGAGTTTGGGCCTAAATATGGTTGCTATTTGGTACATTGATGTGATTCATTTTGTCGTCAACATAAATATTTATACTACCGGTACACAAGGGTCAGTCCTTGTAACTTTGTTACTGAATCAACTTTTCTAGTTAAATTTTTATTTTTAAATTTTCTTTTAAATATCCATATGTTAATATATATATTATGTTTTTCTACACTCTTCAAAAGTGAAATTGCAATACCAAGAAATAATGCTCGCAGCGGCATGAAAATTTCAGGAGCGACAGTGGCTAGATAGATATGCAAATGATTAAATTTGCGTACGCATCGGATCGCGTGGTACCCTTTATCGGGCTATAAAAGTAAGCAATTTGCCCCTCCTAAAAACAGCAACTGGAGTTTCGTTCAGAGCAGGTTTTTTGAAAAAGCCTACAAAATGCTTTTGAGAAATTAGTGAGCTCAATACCACCAGTTAACAAGCATTGAATGCGATCGTATCGTCGCACTTAATGAACTTGGTTTGTCGTTGCGGACAATAGCAGCTCGTGTTGGGCATGACATCAGCACTATCCAGCGTTGTGTAACTCGATGGATTCAGGAAGGTCTACATTCACGCCGAAGTGGAAATAGAGCACAAAGCTGCACGGAAGAGACCGGCGTAATTGTCGGATGACTATCCGAGACCCATTCAGCATGGCACGTGACATCCGAAGCCGGTTACCTGCAGGAGCAGCTCAACTTGTGTTGTGTGTTTCCACCCAAACTATACGCAACAAACTGTACCATTGACCGCACAACACAGAGCTCGGCGCCTGGCGTGGTGTCGTCGTCATCGTACCTGGACCATTGAATGGCATCGAGTATTGTTCACTGATGAATCCCTTTTCTGTCTGTGGAGGAATGACGGCCGTCGGCGAGTATAGCGGCGACCCGGAGAACGCTACACACTACCCCATATCGTCGAGCGCCACACCGCACCGGTCCTACATCTGGCATCATGGTTTGGGGTAACGTAATGTTCGATCACAGGATGCCCCTGGTGCACATTACTGGCAGTTGGACAGCGGACCGATTCGTCACACAAGTTGTGCAGACTGCTGTTCTGCCCTTGTTGCAGAGGAAACCCAACACAGTATTCAAGCAAGACAATGCTAGGTCTCATGTCGTATAGTGAACTTGCAACAGCTTGACCGGATTTGACGTCCTTTCTTGGCCTGCAGCCTTTCCAGATCTCACTTCCATCGGAACACCTGTGGGACCTCATTTGACGCGACGTGAACCGAGGTCAAATATTGCAAACCGTGAATGATCTGCTCACTGCAGTAGATGTGGCTTGGCAAAGGATACCTCAGGTAACCATCAATGAACTCATTAATAGCATGCCTCGCTGTATTGAAGCTTGTATAGCTGCTGGAGGTGGGCACATTAGATATTGAATAAATTAGTTTATATTGATTTAATTTTTCTGGTTTTCCAATTATTTGCATATCTATCTAACCACTATCGCTCCTGAAATTTGCATGTCGCTGCGAGCATTATTTCTTGGTGTTGCAATTTTATTTTTGAGGAATGTATTTTACGTCTGATATTATTTTCTTAATGTCTGAGTTCTTGAAATTAAATTTTTAAAATGTTACACATAAAACAAATTTTTCAAAGAAATACTCTAAAAGGCCTGTGTCAGTTGACTTAAACTCCGGATACCAAGTTTAGATGTTTTGACTTGCATTAGAACAAGAAACCAAAGCTAATACATTACTACATTTTTTAACGGATTTTAAAAAGATTTTACGCTTTTTTGCTCTAGGCAATTTTCTAAATATTTGCTATTATTTTTTTCTAATGAGTTTCGTAATAATTTATTAAAAAAATATCTAGAAAGACAACTTTAAATTTTGCTTGATTATTTTTATTTGCAGCGGTATTTAATCATGTACTTGTTTATAAAAATGCAAACGGATAATCTTTTGTGAAAAAAAAGAGAGACCAATGGCTTACGTAAAGTATTACCTGAACAACTTTATATTTGTTTCTCGAAATTATCTGCATGTATAGTAAAAAAAAAAGCTTGCAATAACATAAAGATGCATTTTCTGAATTATTAACTCATGCGACGTCTTTTATTATTGCGTGATTTAAATGCGGCCGCGAGTCGTAAAATGATTCGCCACTTCTGGCTTAGACTATAAACCGACTATAACTCCATGATAGATAACTTTTCAGGAGGCAATAAAAAATTAGATTTATAGCACGTTGTGCAGTTAGTTTCCCGACACTACGAATTGATCTATTTGTAGGCAACTTTTAGAGCAACTCGTTTTTTTTTTTCCAACAGATGCAGCTTAAAATAATAACCAGGTTAAGAAAAAAAACTTTTTTTAGAAACTGTGAAGTTAGCTGGTCTCTACCACAAGAATGACATCGAAACAAATATAATGGTAGCAAAATAAAACACAGACGGTTATAACATATAACAATTTTTATGTGCGAAAATAGTCTTAAAAAAACCAATAAAAGAAAGGAATGGATAAAAAACCTCACCACCAGAGCTTTTTTGAAGCATCTTTCGGCACTCTGAAAATCCTTGTTTTCTATCGACATTAAGCCCAAACTAATATACACTCTTTCAGTTTCTTTTCCACGATCAACTATCTTTTCTAATCTGAAAGAGATAACGGTTTATTAAGCTAATGCCTATTTCTTTCTATTTTTTAAAAGCATTATATGTTGTTCAAAATATTTTGATTTAGTTGTTAATGATCAGAAATATCTATTTTCATACGAATAATTTCACGTGAAAAGTATTACTCACACTAAAATAATTTTTTGAAAGTTTTCAAAAGCCTATTCATTTAGATTGTGTACCTTTTATCTCGAAAAAGTGATTTTTTAATGTACATATTTAATTATTAAAATTTTATTAAAGTTTTAATTTTGCTAAAGTAAACTCAGTGGCGCAACAGCCCTTAATGACTAAGGCCTATTGTGCGCATCTCATTTTTTATGACAGAGAGCTCTATGTTACAAGGAAATGTTCCGAGTAGATGGTCAACTGGACACGGAATACCCAGGCTTTATTTCCCAAGACAGCTAGGTACACATTCTGTTGCCCCACTGAAAGAATGAAAGGCTCAGCCAACCGTTGCCTATCCGGAATCGGATCCGGATAAATTTATTATTAGCAACACCTCTTACAATAGAGAAGTTAGAACTAGATGAAACATAGAAACAAACGTTAAGAGCAATTGTTTTGCTTGACATAGTATAAGACACTCTCAAAAAGCACAAAAATTACTGCTAAATAATTCGTAATATCTTTGAATCTACAAATTATGCCTGAAATAAAAAATACATAAATAAAATGAATCTGAATATGCTAGAAAAATTAGTTACTATTTATACATGCTTATCATTAAATGTAAATGATTTTTAAAACAAAACCAGATTTTTTGTGATAGATTTAATACAGTTATCCACAATGCTGAAAAGCTGTAGACAAAAACGTTATGTTGTTCATATATAACGCATCTACATGATCTTTGCCATGTAGGGTTAAGCAGGGAATTATGAAAATGGGATAATTCAGAACAAACGGCATTAGCGCTTCTGTAAGCAATGGAGGAACCAAATAGCAGTAGCAACTGGAAGTTCGCAGCGTTATTATTAGGTTAGGGATGTTTTTCCACTGATGTGGCAACACTGGATCCGTCATTTCCTTAGTTATCCTAGCCCTTCTCACAAAAGTTGTCAGTTTATCACATTTTTCAATTTCTGTCCTGTTTGGACTGATAAAATTGTGGTAAGTTATTGTCTTCATTATATTTGTCTTTAGTAATTAAGCCTTTAACAGGAATCAACTGGAGTTTCACTGTCTTTTATTTTTAGCACGCTACAGGAAGGTGTTCATAATTACCCCGCATTCTTCGAGATAGGGGTAGTTATGAACATTTTTTTCCAAAGTAGTTTTTCCCACTTCAAGTCAAATTTTATGATCCTAATAATTATTATGACCAGTTAACTGGATAGCTGACGTTTTGTAATGTTTTATATAAACTTGTGCGTTATGTAAAGAAGAAGCCACCTCCTCAATACACGAGTGAAGACTCTTTGAGGGCTGTGAATGACATTACAAATAGGAATATGACCTACAGAGAAGCAGTGGATAACTACGCCGTACCTCTGGGTGTTTTGCACAACAGAGTTAAAGGTAAAGTCAAAATTGATAGGATGGGAACAGGGCGCCCAAAGGACATACCAACTGATGTGGAGACCATAGACTTTAGCAAAATATCTAATTGCTAGGGCTCGTATGGTGTTTCCTTGTGACAAGGAAGAGTTGAAAAGCCTTATTCAAGAATTTGCTTCGACTAATGGGTTGCACGTTCGATTCAAAGGTGGAAAGTCAGCTGATGACTGGCGTATTAGTTTCATAAAGAGGTATTGGAACATTTCTCTAAAAAACCCAGAACTCCTACGAAAATCTAGAAAGAAAGCCAGATATCTCTTCGTGATATATCATTTTTATAATAAAGTCAAGGAATTCACTGAAAAGCCAGGGTAAGCTAAGGGGAAAAGCATGTTCACATTTACCCCATGTTCTATGGGGTAACTATGAACAATTGGGGTAATTAAGAACAAGGATTTTTAAAAAACTTCCATCAGCCAAAAAATTAAAAAAACACTCGCTCAGTGTAGCAGAGGAGTTAATAATTGTTTCTGATGGGTGTACAGAATTTTAAATAGTGATCCAGAGAGCAATTAGCGTGAGAAAGTGTAAAAATGTGTTCATAATTACCTCTATTGACCCTACGTTGTTAAAAAATAAATAACATTAATTAAACAATTCAATAAAGCTCAAATAATTAAAATTAACCTTTTAAAGAGATAATTAAAAAAAAACAACAAGCTAGAAAACTTCAAGAATTTGCAAATAGAATAAAGTGCAAGGTCATATAAAAGTCGGGCATTTATCAGAAATCATTATTGTTTTAAAATAGTATCAATTTTAAAAACAAATATTTGGCTATTTAACACAACATTTTTCGATATACTTCTTCAATTTTAAATGGTAATTGCTTTTTTTTTCCAGTTTTTGGTTATTACTAAGCTTTCTGAAAAAATTGAATATTAAAAAAAAAAGAGAGAGAGATTTAAATTACTGCACGTATTAATTTGACCTAAGCGCGATGTATCAACTTGACCTAAACAATGCTATTAAGTTAACTTAAAAACTGCGATGAAAATAACTTGGGTAAAATCACACCTCACAGCCAAGGAACCAAGGGCGGATCTTGAAATGTTTCAAGGGAATGGCGGTTGATTCTATTTCGTATCCTTTACTAGGCATCTTGGTTTACAAATGTTGGCCTCATATATTTTCGGCATCAATTGCGAACTATAGCCTGTAGTGAGTTTTGAACCTCCCTTCTTCTAGCATCAAAGACAGTTTAAGAATGCCTTTTTTTAAATTGCAATATTGAAAACTTACTAGATGCAACTTCCTCAAGGGAGGGGCGATCGCCCCCATCGCCCCTCCCCTGTATCCGCCCCTGCAAGGAACACAATAGTACCTTTCTAAATATCATATTAAACACATCATAAGACAGTTGAAAGCATTCAATTAGCATTAACTTTGGTGCACAAAAAACGGTTTCTTTAGAATAACTTCCAAGCAAAGACAGGTGTTCCAGTGTACGTAAGTGAAATCGGCATACATCTACTACTTCCTCATAAGAGTCTCAGTTCTGTGTGTACTGAATATGTACCTGTCAGTACTGAGACTGTACTGTACAGGCACTCGAAACAAAAATAACTTGTATCAACTTCTGTATAAACTGGATCCTGTTTAATTTTCGTAATTTTTCTTTTTTTTATGTTCCCCTTTTTGTTGCAATGTATGAAGTTTGAAGATAGAGTATTAAAAAATATATATAACCATCAGCTCAATGATTCTCCTAAAGAACTATTAGTCCAGGCTAGTGTCCATTGAAATGTCATCGAACCTAAAATTTTTACATATATGACATTTTTTGGCGGTTTCTATATGAATTTGACCTGCTGATTCCGAATCCGTTGAGTGCCAGACGCTAAACCTTGAGCA
>JAXGGA010015584.1:0-28793 GCA_038373865.1 Uloborus plumipes
ATAGTTTCCCCATTAAATGATTAAATTTTCAACCCATTGTTGCAAAAATTTGGTTGCCTGGTAACAACAATATTAATGGTGATCATAATGAAAATGTGAACCAAGGCTTCACTGGAGTAAGTATGAAATTTATTGCTTTCTTAGGATTTTTAGATTCATCTGTGCCAATAATCGCTAACGGGGTAAATAAAAAGATAATTGATTTTGGCAACAGTTAGAGAATAGAAAGTGTTTATAGTCAAAAAAATTTCTAAATTAGGTACATAAAATGTTTTCACCTCAGCAATGTTGTCACGAGGATAGAAACTAATAATGGGACTTATTTTACGAGCAATATTTGGAAATGGTTAATTTCAGTGCGATTGATACTGTCAATATGTATTTATTTTAATATACCAAGCTTATAACATTTCCTATTTACTCAAACATTATTTGTAGCTTGCTATTTTTTTTTAGCTTGCATTATTTTTTATAGTTTATCCATAACATAGCCATTGTTTACAGAAGTAGAAATTATGTTTATAGATATACACTTTAGTGTTGGGAAATTTATGAATGAGTTTCACTAAACCACCCTACACCCACAGAAACCCGGGCAGGGCCGGGTACCCGGCTAGTAACATCATAAAAGTCTGCAGTGAAATTTACAGATTTACCCCTAAAAGGAGCGAGAGAACTTTGTTCCTTTTAGGGGTAAATGCGAGTTAATGCGAGCCACATATATACGTACATGCATACGTGCGGACATACATACGTATATACAGACCTAACGAGAAAACTCGTGATATATAACTCTGGGATGGTCGAAATGGATATTTTGACTGTTAATAGGTTTATAGATACATATGCACGTGCTGACGGGTCAAAAAAAAACTACTTAACATTCATTCAAGGGTGAGTGAAATAGAAATTTAGACCGAAATCTAAATGAATATTTTTTCGCAATTACAGTACTTTCTTAATGACGTGAAAGGAAGTTAAAAAAAACCTAGCGAGCAATCTGCGTTGCTTGACTCTGTAACAGTTGTTTGCTTTGCTTTTAGTTGAATGGACACGCGCACTGTCAGAACAAACTTTGCTTATTTACATTGACAACTTCTGCAGGCTTTTTTTTTTTTTTAATCTTTGAGAGCATGCACTATACCCATTGTGTATCTTAAAAAAGTCTGGGAGCGTTATAAGGAGATAAGAAACAAGTAATATCTTCAAATCAAAGTATATAATTTAAACACATTGCAAATTTGATATCCCTTTTCATTATTTATTCTGAATCACTTGTTTGAACCAGAAGTAATTGCTGATTAATTACCTTTTTAACTTCTATACACATCAAAAACATATATTATTCTGCTTAAGTTCCTAACACAAAACACACCTAACGTCCTATTTCTATACTTTTTCTGAAAGACATTTTTAGTGCGGATCACATTGTTATTGCTAGATACAAAACATTAGTTTAAATCATTTAAAAATGAATACACTGGAAACCACTTTTAATTGGAACTTTACTGAGAATAATCAGTGTTTAAATGTAGCTGTCATTAGCCGCATTTTGCAACCAAAAATTTTGATTTGATGCTTAGATTACACTAGGTACCAAATCGATCCCTAAGTTTTGAACCACATCCAAACTTTTTCCCCTAATTCATTTTCATCAAGACCCGTCATTGATCAGAAGGATAAACTTGTAACAGTAATTTTTAAATAAAATTTGTTTTGGGTTTAAAAAATCCTTTTTTGTACATTTTACAAATTAGCTATTAGTAGCCTGGAGGATACATCAATGTATATTATTATTCGGATAGATATTTTTTATCCATTAAAAACGGCAATTATGTTGTTCGTTTTTACGCTTAAAACCTGAAACTAATCGCGCCATTCTGACGTTAAGCAGGACACCGTACAATAGTGTAAAAATAAAACATATATATTTATTAGTAGCAATCGAAAGCGCATTGCAAAACATTTTTCTTAGCACATAATTTGTTGTCCTCGTGTCCCCGTTATCGAGCAATGAGGTCTTCAAGCCTGCTGAAATTTTAAGAAAAGTCGCCAAATTTAACGAGTTCTAGTAAGAAATCGAAGACAACTTTCACGTGCTCCAAAGATGAATATCTTATTACATTTAGACAGTGAATATCTTATTACATTCAGACAGTCGTGCGGTGCTCCTAATCTCTCACCAAGTTCTTTAATTTGGCGCTTTTCATAAATTTCGGCGGACTTATATCTCGATAACGGGGTGCGAGGGTAAAAACTTTTTGCGTAAAAAGAAAATTTCTCAACATGCTCTTTTAATTGGTACCTATTTTAACTATTTGCACAATTATACTAGTCGTGTGAGTCCCTGGTTATACTTAAATATCTTTTTTTAACACTGAACATAACGCCTACATATACAAGCCACGTTTTTCTAAACATACGTAGTGCTGCGACATCGATGTCGATGTTTTGGAAGCATCGATGTTTTGCGGTCGATGTTTTGGAAGCATCGATGTTTTACGGTCGATGTTTTTCAAACATCGATGTTTTGTGTTCGATATTTTATATGTCAGCGGAAAAGGTGTTGTAAAACTATGTGATAAAAAAGCTTACTAAAAAATTTACATCGTCTAGCGTTTACAGGTTCTAGTATTAATTTCTTTGGAAAAAATCTTCTATGATTTCTATCGAAGCTTTGCGCTCGATATTTTTTAACCATCGCTAATTTGAAAGAGCCATAAAAATATGCGAAAAAAGGATTCACCATTAACCTGTAGTTGCGGTATCTATCTTATTGGCAAAAATGTTCTATAATTACCTTCGATGCCTTTTGGTGAATGTTTTTTTTCTTTTCGGAGGCAAATTGAAAAACGCGATATATCCCATTAAGTGATATAATGAGCCTCGATGTAACAAGAGGTAATTGTACACACAATTTTGTACGCAATGTATGTACAAAAAGATCGATGTTTTGAAATATCGATGTATTTTGATTGGTGTATCAAAACCATCAGGGGTGCCCACCGGGGGGGGGGGATTTTTTTAACTAATTTATTTATTTGAATTATAGAAATTATTCAAATAAATTTTTTTTAATTTAAATTATTAAAGGATTTTTTTAACAAAAATATTCATTAATTTATTTGTTTAATGTAAGTTATTTTTTCTATATCTTTATTATTTTTTTTATTTTTATTTATTTTTTTTTTTTTTTTTGTGTTTGCGTGTGTGTGTGCTTGGAATGTCTGGAAGGGGAAAAAAAGCGATTCAATTCTGCACATAATTCGAACTTTTTAAAAAATAGTAATGTATAAAAAATATAATTGTTACAATTTAAAAAAAAATAATATTAAAAAAAATAAATTCAACAAAAAAGAGGGGTAAAAATAAAAAAAAAAGCCCAAGAGGGTTGTGAAACTTCTTTGGGGGGGGGGGGGGGTCATTGAGCTTGGGGAGATGGGTACCCCTGAAAACGATCTATGTTTTATTTCCGAATATTATGTTTCGAAACATCGATGCAGGCCCGTCGAGAGGGGGGGGCAAGCCTATGCATTGCATAGGGGCCCGTGAGACGTCAGGGGGCCCGCGAAGCGGGCCTAAAAAGTTAATATCAAACAAAAAATTTATGTTTTTTTTTTTGCCCCCGTGCAGGAAGGGCCCCCAAATGAGAAAGATTGAAAAAAAAATCGTGGCTTTTTTTTTTCGGTTTGCAGATTTTGATTTTTTTTTTATCTTTTCTTTCTTTTTCTATTGATTGATTGATTTTTTTTTTATCTTTTCTTTCTTTTTCTATTGATTGGCTTCATTATACTTTTTCCCCAAATGCTTCAAATCAATATTGCTTATTTCACATTTGTAGCATCCAGTACTTGAATAAAGCAAGGTGGGGCCCCGGAGAAACATTACTTTTAGGGCCCCCTAACCCAGGGTTTCCATCTCAATAAAATTGACTCGTGAACGTAGTGTTTCATTGATTTCCATTCTCTATTATAAGTATGTGACTGATTTATATGTTCTTCTTTGGGAGAGGGGAGCTTATTTAGTGTCAGGGCCCTCATATCAATCCGTGAACCCCAGGATAAGATATTGTAATGGGCCCTCTTGCCCCTACAATCAGACCCGGTCGGCGATCGCCGAGGGGCCCCGAGCAGTGAAGGGCCCCCGAACGAGTACAAAAACAAAATGTGCGGCTGGTCCAATGGTCATAAGGTTCAAGGAACATAAGTTCCGACAGGCAGACGAGGAGAAAGAGATATTGTGGCGTTTTCTTTTTTTTTAAATTTGATTTCTTTGTAGGGCCCCCCTCCCCTACAATTGGTTTTTCCATCTCCCTGAAATACACTCGTAAAATTTGTATTTCAGTGAACTCTATTATAGGTATATGATTTATCTGTTTATTTCTTTATCATTGGGGGAGAGGGTATTACGTGGTATCAGGGGTCCCCGCACATCAATCAGTGAATTCGTGGGCCCCGGGCCAGATATTATAACGGGGCCCTTCAACAACACCCCCGCCCCTTTCCCCATCAAATTATTAACGTTTGGACAGATATTTGGAATTTTGAAAAATTATTATTTCGCTTTATTCTAAATTTTTAATCATTTCGTCTAATGGCACAATGCGGGGCCTTAAGTGGATGGCAAGAAGGCCGCATCCAGAGGAGAGCCCCCCCCCCCCCAGTGCAAACGCAAAGTTTCTATTTTATAACGCAAAATAGGAAAACAATTTATTTCTTTTTCAACTTTTCTAATAACAGAATAAAAAAAACTTTATTTTGTAACTGTTAAACAAGTGCAAATTTGAAGAACCACTGAAAAATTTTGCAATTCAAAATCTCAGCTGCAAAACATATTTGAACACTTATATGCATTTCCAGCTAGCTCCCTATCCCACAGGGCCGGTCATAGGGACAAGCGACACAGTCTGTCGCTTGGGGCGCATAGCCGAGGAAGGCACCGCGTGCAGCAAGGGAACATAAATTAAAAAATAATAAATAAATAAAATGAAATGGGGAAAAATTGAACTGTCTTTTTTGTTTTATTATCTTAACAAGAGCCCTGAAAACACTTGGGAACAAAAATGGGCAACTTATGGGAGAACTACGAAAAAGAAAAAAAAAAAAAAGAACGTTAGCTGGACCCCATTCATTAAGAGCTAATAATCTCCTCCAGGTGCGACGGTCTGCAGCGAAAAACGTACTCAAACAGGCCACCCCATTTGACAAAAGACGAGTACATTCAACACACAATTTATTAGGTTCTTTGTCGGTTCCACCGATAATTCTTTTCGTCCTTATGTTACCTTTTTCTTCTCATTTCGCCCGTAGGTTGATTATCTCCGACAACACAAAATTCACTCCACAAGCATTTAGAAAATGTCCTCCATGTGACAATCGTAGTCGAATTTCTCTGAGAAACAGATAACGTTGAAGACTCAATCCGCTATCGTTATGTTAATGGGTTTGCTCCCTCAAACCAAAAAGGGGATGTCCATCATAAAACATGTTCCATTCACCAGAAAGGAGCAATTTGAATCTATTTCCTGTTCAGAGTTTAGTTTCGGTGTATATCAGTGGTTAGAAGACTAAGGATTTGCCCTTTTGCGGCGAACTCTAGCTGAAAGCTAATCCATGGGCCCATGGGGAATTTGTGTGTGGTCTGAAACTTATGATGCCTTGTCAGCTGAGGGTTCCAATGGGATCTGGCCATTTCTGTCCAGCGTTTGTGGATTCTCACATCTGGTCTTCAGTAGAAACTGCGTAGCGAAATGGTCGGATTAAAAAATAATGACAAAAATTCACAAAATGTACGAAGGAAGGATGAACCAATTTAATCCATTAATTAGCTTATTCCTCATTGCCTGATAAGCAGGTTAGAGTACGAGACAAACAACAAGGTAAGTACCAATTTATGTTTTAAAAATACACACTGAATTCTTTTTGAGCCCAATGAAGATTTTTTTTCCATCATTAAATACATTTTTCTGAATGCTATTCTTTTATTTAAATTTCAAAAGCACAATTTTCAATCATGGATCCTTCACCCTTTTCTCTAGCAGAAGAAACTTTAGAACGTGTCTTTTTTTTTTTTTTGAAAAATATACGGTTTAGAAATATGGATCAGAAGTTAAAAGCAAAAATTTGCATTATATCACATATTTGAATCGTATTAATATTTTAGGAGTATTTTTTGTCATTGTTTCTTTAATTATTTTTGTTCAGTTTTAAAATGTTCATAAATTATATTACTTGATCTTGTTTAAGTTGCAGCTTTTAGAGTGAGGTTGATTGAAGTTTCATTTTAAAAGTTATAAGGATCAAAACAGTCCTTATCCTTACGTGTGTATATTCTGCTTTATCAAAATTGGCAATTTCAAATTTATTGGCAATTTTTTTCTGCCGAATAATGCTAAAACTAAGGCCTCTGAGGGGTATTTTTATATCCTCTCCCCATTGTTGTACTTCAGCTCCTATCGTTACGTTTCTTTACTTTAGTAATTCAATTTAACTTCAAAAAAATAAATAAATATATAAGTTAACGGTTGCAAAGATCAATGAATTAAAATATATTTTGACATGCATTTTTCTTCGTGTGTGTGTTTGGAAACAGTTGTATAAACTTCACTATTCTTATGGGGTAAATATGTCCTGGCGACCGAACTGACAAGGGTCCGCTCTACTTGGCTCTCCGTTGCCGTGCTACGGGCAAGAAAGATAGAGGAGTTGGCTAACAGGGAAAGAAAAAATATTGATTGATCAAGTTTTCCAGAAAATTATTAAAAAATAGAGTTCAATAAAAATTTTTCAAAGTATTACGTAGAAATGTCAGAGGTACTCCGATAGGAAATCACTTAGGAGTTTCCAAAAAAATCTCAAATTTTACCTGACGATTCGGCAAATGTTTGAGTATTGCAATCTTGCAATTAAAAAAAAAAGAAAAAAAGATGTCTTATGTTATTTTTATGGGATGTAGGGATGTGTGCATGCTCGTATTTTATCATTTGGTTAAATTCGAAATTTTATTTGCTAAATTGAGAATCCCCTCCCCCCCTAAAAATACTTTTTTTGCCGTCTGTGACCGGTTAGAACGAGTGACCTCTTAGTATTGAGCAGAGAGATTAAAGGAATTGGTAGAACACTTATTTCATGTACAACTTTTGTGGGACAATTTGAGGTCCTTATATCATTGGTATTAATTGCGAATATTAAATATATATATTACCAGCAAAACTCGTAAAATATTGAATTTTTATTAAATGATCATGTATTATTTTTCAAATGTATTTTTTGTGACAACTACAAAACTTCTTCAATAATTCATTAAATTTCAAAAGTAAGGAATAATTCGAAAGATTTTTTTCTGCCGTTTTCTGCAAAAAACAAAGAGACAATTCATGTTTTGGTTGTTTTTTGTAATCATTTTTTCACTACAATTTTAATTTATATCGCTGTTTACTCTATTTTTTGCATTAACTGTGTTTTTATAATGTTAATGAATTTGTTTTGCATGACTATTTTCCCCCCTTTGCCTTTTTACTCTTTTTTTTTTTTAGAAAGAGCTCTTCCTATCAAGGGTCAAAGGAAGTATTCTTAACCATTAGATCACTTTAAATTGTTAGTTTTACTCCAAAAATTACTTTGCATTATACCACATTTCAGCAACTTTTCAGATATAGTATTTTTTCTCCATTCCCTCTTCTCTCTAGCTCTTATTCCTAGTCAATTAATGTCAACGATTTGTCAAACCACAAACCACCTTAATTTTGACCGAATGTATAACTTTTTGAGGGTCTTTGCTTGCCTCTTTTTTTCTCATATTTTTCCGTCTAATTACTTCATATAAGGCTTCAAACTGCCGAATTTTGTATCTATTTTTCAAAATTTCTCCCGGGGGGCAATCCCCCGGACCCCTTGAAATTGGGACTAGTCTACTCTACACCCTACTTAAAAAGAGGTTATTGCATCATTCTAATACTCATCCCGTTATTAGGCCAATTTCAAAAGAAAAGAAAGAAACAGCGAGATCATTAAAAAAACGAGAAAAAACACGGGGGCTGTTATCATTAATCAGCGAAAAAGATACACAAAATTTTTCAAAAATGTTGAATGAAATTATATCTACAATTCATCGGAGAAAATTAAGAGCAAATTTTTCTCTTATGAAAAATCTAGGGAGGGGGGGGGGGGCAGAAGCAAAGGCTCCGTCTGCACTCCTAAAGCTCAAGGCGTGTTGCAGCTGCGGCCCTAAAAGTTGAAAACTCCTTTAAAAAAAAAGTATCGCAAATTGTTTCTTTCTTTTCTTTTATTACAAAAACTTTCAGTTAAACATATGAAATTTTAGTTACATCCTTTGAGAAAATTTACGCTATTTATGTGAAAATAATAGTAGGAAGTTTAAGTAAAATTTTGGGGGAGGGGGCCCACAAAAAGTTGCATAGGGGCCCATGAAACCTGTCGACGGCCCTGCATCGATGTCGCACTTCTAAAAGATAAGCAATGTTTAAAAATTCCATTTGGCCTAAGTTCTAAAATTTACAATACCTTTTACAGAATTTGGAATGTGTTGATAATACAGTGGCTTCAAAAAATCTGTATATAGACGGAGTTTTATTTATTTATTTTCTGGTTCACAAAAGCGACACATAGATTCTAAATTGAAATGTTCATTTCTTTTTCTTTTAATGCTTCGAGTATAACTCAATTAGGTTGCAAAAACCAGAAAAAAGTTTTGAATAAAATTTTCAAATTTTACATTTTAGAAAAATAAATATGATATATTTAACTTCTGGTTGGAAGGCTTTATTAGAAATCCAATAATTAGGAAAAACAGTCTAAGAGAATCTGGCAAACATTTTGAAAGTTTTTCTAATTAACTACTTTATTAATTCTTATTTTGGATACTTTTGAAAAGTTTCTACATTGACTAAAGGAAGATGATGTGCGGGAATTTAGAAAATGAGCTTTCCTATTATTTTTATTTATTTTTTTTTTTGGCAACAATGAAAAAGCGGGAGTAATGATTTACTATTATTTTACTTTACATTTGGCAACCAATTAAAAAGCGTAAATAAAATACGAGCATTGCGACAGAGAAAGTAACTTCAAAAATAGTCTTTGAAAAATGACAACTATCTTAAATTCAAAGTATCTGCACGTAAATTATGATGAAACATTAGAAGTGCTGTATTAATTGTGAATAATTGAAGAAGTACCAACAGAAAAAACTGATGTTCAAAATCATTGCTTACTACGCAGACCTGTGATGAAACTGTATGGAACAACGAAAATTGCCTTGTCGTCAGTGCTTTAGCAAGAAAAAATTCAATTCCTCTTTCAGAAACAAAATTCTTTAAACTCTTAGAACTTATTCCAAATCGTCTTTTGCAATTCAAAGAAAGATAATGTGGTGTGACTTCCGACACAGAGAAACCTTTTCTGTAAATAAGTGCTCGTAAAAAAGACATATTTTTTTTCACGTTTCTTATAGTGGGAGTAAAGGTGAAACATTAAAAACATATATTGTCCTACCAAGGTCGTATCTGGCTTAATCAGCAGCCCTTACCTGTTATCAGCTGTCCTATCATCAACTTGAGAAAACATGCTGAAAGTTCATGTGTAATGAAGAGGTAATTAACAAACTGAGAAAAATGTTTTACGTTGATGACGTGGTAGCAAGTGTTGATGATGAAGACGTACTCATTAAATTCGTAGGAAAGGAGAGAAAAGTAATGGCAGAAGGAAATTTTATTTTAAAAGATTGGCATTATGGTAGAAAAAATGATACACATACTACCATACACAGAGTTAATTAGGAATATCTTGGAAACGAAAAGATGATACAAAATGTTTATTTTGCTGTTGTTATAATCAAGAGTAGAAAAGGGACACACGGTAAAAGTTCATTTTTTGACTGAAAAATCTATCACCATACCTCACTTGGAATTCGTTACAAAACTTACTTGAGCAAGATAATATGCATCTGCACTTGAAGGACTCAATTGTTCTAGTTAAAAAACCTTAATTTCTATCTCGATTCAACTACTTTTTCGGCGTGGATAATAAAGGAAAAAAATGCAGTCGGTACTTGTTAGCACCGACCAATCGTGTCAAAGAGATTGGAAAGCTGACAACATCTGAATGTAAGAAATGGGCTCCTCCTGTCAAATTTAATTTAGCTGATCTTCCCTCCAGAGTTTGCATTTTTCAACATTTAATAACATACTAGCTGCGTAGCCCGGCGTTGCACGGGCTGTAATGTAGTGAAGGCAGTTTGAGAAAACTACTCGCACCAAGGCGGCTCGCCTTTAAAGAAATGAGGAAAGTTTAAACAGTTTACTCGCCGTCAAGGCGGCTCGCCTTTACAGTAGCGAGGAAAGTTTCAATTCACTACTCGCCGCCAAGGCGGCTCGCCTTTAAAGTACCAAGGAAAAGTTTAATAAACTACTCCCCGCTAAAGCGGCTCGCTAAAAAGCTTTCCTGCATCAAAGAATCAATCGAATTATTTGCACATGCTTCCTCAAAAATAAAGACGATGTCAAGTAGCGCATACTTAGCACTCTCCCTAAATTACAAATAAAATTCCTTTCCAAAAACAATTATTTCCAAACCGCTTTCTTCCGGTAAAATTAATTGCAAAATTCTAAACGAAAAAGTTCTTTTAATATTTGGATCGAAGCCAGAAAAGTCCCTTCTAAAAACAGCAATTGCAATTTTATTTAAAAACACATTTTCAAAATGGTACCTGAGAAAAAATATGTCATTAATAATTAGAATAAAAACAATTGTTAGAACTTTGTTATAACACGTATTTAAAATGACAATGGAAAAAAATAACACTCTTTCATTTTAAAAAGTTCAATTTAATTAACGTTTTAATTTAGGGCCGAATTCAAGTGAAACACCATTGCAGTCGCTTCGAGGCGATCGCATATTGCAACCGCTACTGTAAGTCGAATTCAAGTGAATTCGTTTCACTTGAATCCAAATTTTGGAATTTGCGATTGCATTGGTGAGTTGCGATCGTCCGTGTTTCACTTGAATTCCTGCCTTAAAATCGCAACGGAAAGAAATAAATATCTTGGAATTTTAATAGTTCAATAATTTAATTAACGTTTTAATTCAAAATGGCAACGGTAAGAAAAAATGTCTTGGAAGTTTAATCATTTATTAGGCTTAATCGCTTTAAATTTGACTACTTATTAATTGATATCTTCGCTAATTAAAATCGTATAATTATATAGATTGAAACTAATGAAGCCTGAAAAATTACCTATCTATCGGTACCTGGTTCGACTTTCAGTTCATTGGCGTTCAGGAGAAAGAAGCGTGACATAGAAAGATAGTTAGAAAGAAAGATAGTTAGAAAGATACTCAGTTTTTAATATAAGTAGACTAGCTGCCAGGGCAGCTAGATTAGCTTCCTGCGGCATGTTGATGCATAACGTCCCCCCTCTCTAACTTTTACCTCATTCTGAAGTTTTATTTGATATAATTTAATGTTCATTCGATTTCAAGACGTACCACGAACGTGGCCCGGCGTTGCACGGGCACTTCGTGCCCTGAAAGTAGTGAGGAAAATGTCAAGAAACTACCCCCGCCAGGGTGACACGCTAACAGGCGCTTCACGCCTTTACTTTTTTCCTGTATAAAAAAAATCATTCGAATTATTGAGATGCTTCGCGCCTTCAAGATGGTGAGGAAAGTTTCAGTAAGTTCAGCTCAGGCGCGGATCCAGAGTGGGGTCATGCGGATCATGACCCCCCCCCCCTTAACCGACCAAATATAGCAAAAAATTGCATTTTTGGGATTATTTTACGAAAAAACTGCCAAACCACCCCATTTTTGCACAAAAATTGCACTTTGACCCCCCCTTTCCGAAAATGACCCCCTCCTTAACCAGAAGCTGGATCCGCCCTTGGTTCAGCTCGCTCAAAGGAGAAAAAGCAGACATTGATACTCAGTTTTTAATATAAGTAGATGGCTCTTCAACAAATGAATGTTTCAAAATATTACAAGTAGCTAGCGATAAAAATACTATGTAAGTCGCCCGCTTATGAGTTTCGTGTTTGATTTAGTTAAGCCTTCATTCAAAATTCTCATTTTCATTTTTATTATTGTTTCATGGCATGGCAACCACGTTTTGCAATGCAAGAATGGATTTCATATTTAATCATTTATTAGGCTTAATCGCTTTAAACTTGACTACTTATTAATTGATATCTTCGCTAATTAAAATCGTATAATTATATAGATTGAAACTAATGAAGCTTGAAAAATTACCTATCTATCGGTACCTGGTTCGACTTTCAGTTCATTGGCGTTCAGGAGAAAGAAGCGTGACATAGAAAGATAGTTAGAAAGAAAGATAGTTAGAAAGATAGTTAGAAAGATACTCAGTTTTTAATATAAGTAGATAAATGATGAGAGGGACCTACACGGATAAATGAAGTAACAACTTAAAGGTCCTTTTATGAACAGGATTATGCGGAAGAAAGAAGGAAGATTAAAAGTACATCAGCTTACTTTTTCTTCGGCAACGAATAAAGAAATGTCAGTTACAGTGAACTCTCACTTATGTGCCGGCCCAGGGGACCAACAGAAAAAGGCGCATAAGTGAGAGTGACGTATAAGTGAACAAGCCTATTTAAAGGACTAAAACGCGTCCATCTTTGATGACGTCATAACCGGCAAATTTAAAAGGAGGCGGGTGTCCACCCGAGTCTAAAATTCTTTCCAGGACACCTACTAAATATTTTTGAAAAGAAATTCTCCATTTTTAAATTTCCTGCAGAAGTGCTGGGCATTTTTTAGCATTTATGAGAGCCAACATGGCCGCCATCTTTGATGACGTCATAGCAAAAAAAAGGACCAGGTGGCGGATGTCCACCCGAGTCCAAAATACTTCCTTGGGCTAAACATTTTTTGAAAAAAAAAATCCCTATACTCAAACATTCCTACAGAAGTGCTAGTCTGCTTAGGAAGAACGCACGTTCGCAATACCCACAAAGAAACTCTTCGAGAGCTCTTCCGATTGGCCAATCAGTCCGCTGACGTCAATTGGGGCGTTGCGGAAGTTTTCATATTCACCATTTATTTCGTTGTGCTGCCATCTAGTGGTATTATTGAGAAATAATACGAAAATCGAAAAGTTTAACTAACGATAATAAAAAATATTCAAATATAAATCATGAAATCCGTCAGTGACATTAAATCATGGGCAGCGACAGGGGGATGATTTGACCCCCCCCCTTTTAAAGAAAAAAAAAACACATGTATTAAAAAATTATATTTAGTATTTTTTCAGTATTTAATTTTTTAAACAATGTTAGTTTTTTAAAAATAAATTACAAAGTACTTCACAAGACATTTTGTAATGTTAATGTTTATGAATGCCAGCGGGGGGGAGGGGGGTGCACTTTCACATTGGGTTATTTAGGATAAATTTTAAAACAAAATACATCACAATAAATTATTACTCTGATGCTGCTCCACGAACGCCCTTACGATAGAAAGGAAATACATTTTCATACTCTTAACTTCAAAAAAAATAATAATAATTAATTAATATAAATAAGCACAAACTACACAAAATATCTTTTAAAAATTAATAAATACATCACAAAAAAATCTCTTATTTATGATCTTGAGATATTATTTTTTTTTGAGAAAGTCTGGAAATTATTTCATACTTAAGGAGTAAAGAAAATCTAAAAATTTTAAAAAGAAATCGCCTTTCAGCTTTTGAAGATTTGTGTTGTGTTCTCTGGGATATAACCTTTAGGTAGCAGGTGTACTGGTATTAACATTAGGGTGGGCCGAAAAAACACTTTTTTTTATTTCGAATTTGTAATGGCGCGGAAAAGTTGCGAATTATGAAGACAAAAAGAAGGAAAAAAAAATTATTGAAATCGGTTAATATCTTCCGATCGCGCATAAGGCCTAAAGTTTGACAAAAATTGAAAAAACTTCATTTTCGCGATTTTTTTTTAAATTTTTGAATTGGATGTTTTCGAAATGTAATAGTGCGGAAAAATAGCTAATTGTAAAGACAAAACGAAGGAAAAAAAAATTATCGAAATCCTTTGATATCTTCCGATCGCGCATAGGGCCTAAAATTTGACAAAATATGAAAAAAACTTCATTTTTGCGATTTTTTTTGAAAAAATTTTGAATGAAATGTTTTCATAATTTTTTCGCGCGGAAAAATTTATAATTATGAAGACAAAAAGAGGGATAAAAAGGAGGAAAAAAAATTATCGAAATCTATTAATATCTTCCGGTCGTGCCTAGGGCCTAAACTGACAAAATATGAAAAAACATCATTTTTGCGATTTTTTGTTTAATTTTTTGAATTAGATGTTTTCGTAATGCAATAGTTTGTAACGTTTACTAATATAGCCTTAAAACATTGTGCTTTGATTTTGTTTTGGTCAGTTAATATCTTCCGGTCGCGCATTAACCCCAAAATTATCCAAAATAATTTAAAAAAAGCTACATTTTTACGCGTTTTTGGTTTCTGATGAATAATTTTTTGTGAAACAACCGTATTATTTTTTAAGACAGACTGACAATAATGTAGAAAAACAAACTACCACAGGTTCAGTCGATATTATTCAGTTGCAAAAAGCCTTAGAAACTCTCATGCGTAGACGTCGGGCAGTAATCCAGGCAACGTCACTCGCCTGGCTACGGCTCTCTTCCACTCCATCGCCGCCTTCCTAGGACCACGTCAGCTGTCTGCCTATATTGTTTTTTCAGTCTGCTTTTCTATGTAATAATCGCAGTGTACTATTATTTAGTTCAATCTAGCTGTTTTCATTTTGAAATTCTTGTAGTCTTCTGTAATGATGTAGTTTTCTGCTCTGTGTAAACTCGGTGATTTAACGAAAAAGTTATACAATTGCCGAGCCAAATAACAAGACAAATACTCTAATAACAAGACAAATATTTGGCTGCCCCACTTTCGGTACTCCAAAAGAACTGCCATCAAACAAGCCGTCCACTGGCAAGGACATCATTAGGTGCCGTACTCAAGGAAGGTTAAATTTGGCACTAGAAATTAATAATGGTGTCTTCGCCAGTAGGCAGTTAGGTTGATGGCAGTTCTTTGGAGTGCCAAAAGTGGGGCAGCCAAATATTTGTCTTGTTATTAGAGTATTTGTCTTGTTATTGCATAACTTTTTGTTAAATCACAGAGTCCACACACATCAGGAAACTACATCATTACAGAAGACTACAAGAATTTCAAAATGAAAACAGCTAGATTGAACTAAATAATAGTACACTGCGATTACTGCATAGAAGCGCAAAGTGAAAAAACAATATAGGCAGACAGCTGACATGGTCCTAGGAAGGCGGCGATGGAGTGGAAGAGAGCCGTAGCCAGGCGAGCGACGTTGCCTGAATTGCTGCCCGACGTCTGCGCATGAGAGTTTCTAAGGCTTTTCGCAACTGGATAACATCGACTGAACCTGTGGTAGTTTATTTTTCTATATTATTGT
Organism: Uloborus plumipes; assembly: GCA_038373865.1. Classification (NCBI taxonomy): domain Eukaryota; kingdom Metazoa; phylum Arthropoda; class Arachnida; order Araneae; family Uloboridae; genus Uloborus; species Uloborus plumipes. Next base: position 15,482 of record JAXGGA010015584.1, read on the forward strand.
CAGTCTGTCTCAAAAAAAATACGGTTGTTTCACAAAAAATTATTCATCAAAAACCAAAAACGCGTAAAAATGTAACTTTTTTAATTATTATTTTGGGTAATTTTGGGGTTAATGCGCAACCGGAAGATATTAACTGACGAAAACAAAATCAAAGCACAATGTTTTAAGGCTATATTAGTAAACGTTACAAATTATTGCATTACGAAAACATCTAATTCAAAAAATTAAATAAAAAATCGCAAAAATGATGTTTTTTCATATTTTGTTAAAGTTTAGGCCCTAGGCACGACCGGAAGATATTAATAGATTTCGATAATTTTTTTTCCTTCTTTTTATCCCTCTACTTGTCTTCATAATTATAAATTTTTCCGCGCGAAAAAATTATGAAAACATTTCATTCAAAATTTTTTCAAAAAAAATCGCAAAAATGAAGTTTTTTTCATATTTTGTCAAATTTTAGGCCCTATGAGCGATCGGAAGATATCAAAGGATTTCGATAATTTTTTTTTCCTTCGTTTTGTCTTTACAATTAGCTATTTTTCCGCACTATTACATTTCGAAAACATCCAATTCAAAAATTTAAAAAAAAATCGCGAAAATGAAGTTTTTTCAATTTTTGTCAAACTTTAGGCCTTATGCGCGATCGGAAGATATCAACCGATTTCAATAATTTTTTTTCCTTCTTTTTGTCTTCATAATTCGCAACTTTTCCGCGCTATTACAAATTCGAAATAAAAAAAAGTGTTTTTTCGGCCCACCCTAATTAACATCTTATTTTTAAGCATTTCTCTGTGCCAATTTAGGTTGTAGGATTAATTAAACAGTAGTATTCTCTATTTTTTTTATTTCAATCTGTGTCCCATGTCGCAGACTGTTGGAAACAATTCTGCAACTAGGGTTAGGGGTAACAAAAAACACTTAAATAATGTTTTACATCTTTAATGTTTTTACACATCAGTACTATTCAATTATTACAATTTGTAATTTTGGAAAAACATAATAAATTTAGGGTTTCAGAGTCACTAAAACTTCTAAAATGAAAAGACACTCATTGTACAACAAAGAAAAATTTGAAAATATTGGTTATTTTTATTTGATATACACACATGACAATTAAAGATGTCAAAGTAAGTTGGTATGCAAGTAAATATATTTGACAGAATAAACTTTTTAATTAATATTATTATGTTGAAAATACATATCAAGAAAAATATCTATATGGAAGTAGTGCAAAAATATATGCAGTTTGCAGATAAAGAATACAAGGTTGTATTTATTTGCAATAAATACATTATAAATGTGAGCATTTTTACTGAACAAGTGTTCTTATAAAAATGTAAACTATATCTATAAGCACATGCTCACATCATATAAAATTAACAAAATAATTTTAAACTTTTAAAATTAAAAAAGTGTTGACCTAAGCAGGCTTATAAGTTTTCTTCAATAAAATACCCTTAAGCTTGGAATAATCATGGTTCCATGTGTGCTCATCATCTCTGAACAAGATAAGCATTATACTACAAAACAATTTGTCACATCATAAATACTTTCCTTTTTTAACAGTGCACTTCAAAGATCTATAACAAAATTAATTTTAATAGATTTCAGGATTATCTATGAGAATTATGTATGAAACAAACATACCTAACCATGTGCTTCTCTGTAATAAATAATACAGCAATTTTTGTTTCTTTATAATATATTTTAACGTCTATCACTACCATAATTTTGAGCAACTGAAATGCATTTTGATTCCCATCACTTCTGTATCAGACACTTAATTTTCACATGCACTTTATGTAAAGGTACAAATTACAGATTTCTTATATTTACACAAAAGATGCATGCATTTTATAAAACTTTAAAAATGATAATGGTTGCATATATTATGTAAAATTATTTCTAAATAACTTCTGATGCACATATGATATACAAGTACTTTTTTGAACTACACGTATAATGAACATTTATAAAAGTAGAAATAAAAATTACAAAATTTAAATTGATAGCTTAGTTGAAATTTTTCTCCAGTTTCATAGTGACAGATTCTTCTTCAAAACATTTTGTTAAATTACGTAGTTCTTTTCTTGAAGGAAATTTTGCAAATGCTTTATATTTATACTTGTAAACACGTGGAATTTCAGAAAAAGAAACCATAGATACTTTATCTTTACCTGCATTTTGTGTAAAGATATAATGTTACAAATTGCTTAGATATTACGTACAGTTTAAGGAAGTTTTGCTAACATACATGTATATACATACATACATTTGTACAAATGCTCAGATATTCTTTAAAATATATATACAAAGATGTTTACCTATTACATTGAATTTAATGTAAATGCATATATAATATTTCCATATACATCCATAAAATTTTTATGCATGTATGATGCACAAGTATATTGAAGCTAAGATTTAAATACCTTTGTGCTTGACAACATAATAATGCCCAAAGTAGCAGAAAAACTGCATGCATATGCATGCAGTTTTTAGGAAATTGAACAAAATTTTAAACTAAGCATGCATTCTTCGCACTGAAAAAAGCATTACTAGTCATGCCAAAACACAGATGTGTTTTGGCATGACCAGTAATGCCTTTTTACCCGACTACGGCAAAGCCTAAAGGAAGGGTTATGTTTTTATCAGTCTGGCTATGTTTGTGGTTAAGGATTTTCCAGCGTAGCTCCTAAACTATTCATTCCATTTTGATGAATGAGGTGCCAATCGATTTGTTTTCGAGTCTTGAGTGTCATAGGCTACTTTTTATTAGAATTTAACAAGAGAAAAAATCGATTATTCCTAGACAAGCACCGATTTTTACCGATATTTTCGTAGCTAAGTGTGTTTCAGTTCAAACAAAAGTCGCAATCAACAATGACTTTCCAGTTTAAGGCTGATCTAGATATTAGCATGAAATTAGTTAAAAGCATTTGAATGAGACAGTAATTGACGTTGGAGGAAATGGAAAGGCTGAGAAGTTTTGACACTGCTCAATAAAAATAACCCAAATAACTTTTCATACTTTTTTGTTATGTACATTTAATTTTGTAATGTATATTTATTTGCTAATATACAGTGGAGTAAAATAAAAAAGTTTTAAAACCTGTAACCCGACTACAAAAAAGCTCTAAAAAGTAAGAAATAATAACAAGTTTAAAAAACTATAACCCGACTCCAAAAAAAAAAAAGCACTGAAAGGTAAGAAACAAGGTAGTTGCTATTTAATATCATCGTCTTATTAAATAAAACAAGACGTTTGATATCTTAGCTATACCTGTTTATTTAGTTCTACGACTTGAACCCTCTGCAAGTTCCACATTAACAACATAATTCAATTCAAATGCTGTAGTCGTGCGTTGTCAACTACAGAAAAACAATGTGATAGAATAACATTATAACCTAATTTATCATTCTTATATATATATATATATATATATATATATATATATATATATATATACACTGGCGGAAAAAAATCCCAACACCAAGAAAAAAATTGCCGTAGAGTAATGAAATTTGGGTAACGCAATTGTCTAGTTAACATGTTTATTTGATTAAATGTACAAGATCACTGGCTAATTTAAGCTCAAGAAAATGCTGTGCAAATGTGAAATTATGTTAATTTAATCGAGGGTGTAACCTCCAGAATTTTGAAAGCAAGCCTGCAAGCGTGCATGCATTATGTCATACAGGTACGGAATGTCACTTTGTGGCATGGAGTTCCATGCTTGTTGCACTTGCTGTGTCAATACTAGGGCCGTCATTTCTGACTGTGGATGATGCACGAGGTGCCATCCCATGATATCCCATACGTTATCAATTGGAGATAGACCTGGTGAATTTGCAGGTCATGGTAACATGTCAGCACTCTGTAGAGCGCATTGCGTTACAGCAGCGATGTGAGGGCGAGCGTTATCCGGTTGGAAAACGCCCCCTTGAATGCTACTCATGAAGGGCTATACTACTGGTTAAATTAACAGACTGGCGACAAATTTTCAGTCAGTGAGTTTGGGATAACCACAAGAATGCCCCTGCTGTCGTAGGAAACTGCTCCAGAGACCATAATTCCAGGTGTGAGTCCCGTGTGTCTAGGCCGTAGATCGCTTGGATGCAGGCGGTCCGCTGGCCTCCTTCTGACCAATATACAGCCACCACTGGCGCTAATTCGGAATCTGTTTTCATCAAAATTTACAACAAATCTCCACTCCGACCTCCAGTGAGCTCTGTCGCGGCACCACTGCCGTCGGAAAAGGCAATGGTTTGCAGTCAATGGAATACCAGCTACAGGCTGCCTGGCTCGGTGCTGTCCTTGAAGTAAACAGTTTCTTACCGTTCCTTGGGTCACGACGGTACCAACTGCAGCTCGAATGTCAGCCGCAGATGCAGTACGATGCGCCACAGCCGTACGCAAGATTCGGCAATCTTCCTTCTCAGTCGTGCCACGTGGCATCTCGGAACTCGATCTTCTTGAGGTAGTACCATCCCTTGCCCATAGCTTCCAATAATCATGCATGGTAGAAACATTCCCACCCAAGTCTTTCTGCAATATCGCGAAATGAAAATCCACCTTCTCGTAACCAAATTGTACGACCTCGTTTAAACTCGGTGAGCTGTTGATACTGGCTTCTTCGTCCTCTTAAAGGTATTCCTGGCTAACATGAACGCAATTCGTCAAATTTCACGGAAAAATAATACACACGAGCTTCACAACACGCTTTTAAAACAAGCCTTATTTGCAAGTTCTGAGTGACACCAGCTGCGCCACACTTATGCGCGGAACACGAAATTTCAATCGATGTCATCTTTCAGTTCCGCCTACCAAATTTCTTTTATCTAACGCAAGTCTTTCTTAGTGTTGGGATTTTTTTTCCGCCAGTGTATATGTTACGGCCAAAGCCCGAAGTCGGCCAGTTCCCGAATTGGCCGGCCACTTCGCGAAATGGCCAATATCGCCTCAAAATGACCGGCCTAAGTCCGATCTTTCCTTGATTTCGGGCTTTGTCTAGCCAGTTCGCGAAGTGGCAAGAGGCGATCGGCCAAAGTTAGAAAAGAGGTAGTGATACATTTTGTGTGTCATGACCTTTTCACGTGTCACATTTTGTGCTTGTTTACCATAATGCTAATGATAATCCCCTTATATCTGCCACAGAGCAGGGGCGGATACAGAAATAGTTTTTATGGGGGGCCCAGAAAAGTGAAAGTGAACCCCCTACATTTACAAAAAAAAAAAAAAAATCTCACAAAGTTCCTTTAAATTAAAAAAAAAGGGGGGTGGGTAAAAAAAAAATGTTTAACATTTTTAGCCGATCAACTATTAAACCAGTGGTTCCCAGCATGGGGGCGATTGCTCCTGAAGGGCGATTGGACTCTCAAAGGGGCGGTAAATTCTTAAAGGGCAATGGGTATTTTGAAGCATGGGCGGAGTTAGACTTTCCTGTCTGGGGGGCTAAGCCCCCATTCTAAAAATGTCACTAAGAAAAAAATATATATATAAACACACACACAAATATATATATATATATATATATATATATATATATATAATTAAAAGTCTCAATTTTTAGATTTTTATCTCTATTATTTTTTCATTTAAGAGACTTTGAACTTTGGAAAAACCCTCGTTTTTCCATGGATAAGGGAAGATAAAAGGGACCATAACTCGGCACCAAATATAGATAGAACAATTTGGTAATGGGCATTTTAAAGTACGTTAGTTGCCGCTTAATCTGATATGCAACATGACTAATTTGATAAAAAATTTCTTTTTCAAAAAATGAAATTTAAATTTCAAATTTAAATTTCTCAAAAAACATATGAATTTTTTTTGCAAAATTCTCAAAAATTCTTGTATATTTTATCTATGTTTGTACCAATTTTTAGATTGGGATCTCAATGGGATCATATTTTTTTGAATTTTTGAATAAAACTGTATAGGAAAAAAATGATATGTTTTAGATTCTATTTATTTAAATACTAAGTTGTCTGGCTTGTGATGATCTAAAAAGTAGTAAATGAACATGAATATGTTTAAAGTGAGCTTATAGATTTGTCAGGCTCATCCCCCCCCTTCCTCCCCTGCTCAACCACCCTATTTTTTTCAAAACTGTTCAAAATGTTTAAAAAAAAAACAACTCATTGATACAAAATTAATAGTAACTTATTTAAAGTTAGTAAATGGGTTCCCTTATAACTAGACGAAGTATCCCCCTTCCCACCTAAATATACCATTCACACTATACTAATAAGACGTCCAACCTCGGGATTGAATTGAGGATTATTTTCACCCTATGTATAGGGGAGAGTGGTAATGAATGGGCCACTTTATAGTTTTGAATTTTTGTAATTTTTTCTAACACTTTGTTTTAACTCTAAATTGGTGTTTTAGTTACTTTACTTATCTGGCTATCTAAAAGAGTCATAAAAGTTGGATTAGCACCTGTCTATAATGAATTATAATAGAAAATAAAAATTTTGAAATTTGGCCCATTCAACCCCACCTATGGGGTTGAATGGGCCATCGAAGGTAATGAATGGGCCACTAAATGAATTCAATGAAAACATGTGGATTTAATCTTTTATTTGCTGAATATGACAAAATAAATGTGGCACTTGACATGATGATACAAAATCATACTGATTTAAAATTATATAAATATCAAAACTGATGCAATTAAAATAAAACTGATGCATACCAATTGTAGCAGAAAAATGACTAAATAATGCGATTGTAAGAAATAAATAACATCAAATATATATAAAAAATAACAGATAATACACACTATGATTTAACAAAATTTATATATTTCAAAAATAATATTAAAAATCACTTTCAAAAACTTCATCTTCATTTTAAAACTTGTCAAAATTCAAAATTTTTTTTATAATTTACTAGACATCGGGAATAAGAAATATTTAACTTAAGTTACCAAGAAAGAAAATGAAATTGTACTGTGAGGAATATAATATGAAGGAGAGAGGGGGGCTTTTTCAAGCCCCGCACTGCGACCAGAGGTCTATTGTACTATAGGAATATAATACAGATCTGCAAATTATATTTAGAAGTTACTACAAACCTATTTTGGCGACAGTAATCTTTATCTATGATAGTCAGTTGTGTTTCATATTAATGCGAAAATCCAAAAAAAGGAAGAAAAACAATATTTAGGTGGCCCATTCATTACCATGACATAGTGGCCCATTCAGCCCCACCTATACTTTTGAGAATACAGTTTAGGTTTTTTGAGTACATGAATTATACAAATTGAACATTCAAAAATACAAGTCTGAAAAATTTCGAATTGATAAATATAAGTATTTATCTGTCTAACTCTAATCTATTTGAATCACATAACTGGCATGATGTTCTAGCGCTGAAAATATCTTCTCGTACTGAAGATCGTGTTTGTTACTAAAAGATAGGTATAAATGTTTTACTAAAAAGGGGATTTATACTAACTCCAACAATTTTTCAAGTTCATGATTCATTTTGAACTACAATGTCCACTATGTTCTAAGTTATTGAAAAAGGGCTCCAGAAGCGAACGAATGAAAAGTGGATGAGTTTTAGTAGAACAAATAGCTACAGAGGCATAAGGGATGGCACATCGAAAAAAAAAAATCAATGCAAATACTTTATCGGCCTATAAACTAATTATGGTGTATAGTGGCAGCCAATGGTGTCGCAGTTTCAACCATATTTTATAGTAGTGCGCCCAATATCACTTACCACATCTCCCCTATAGATATTGTTTTTTTTCCAGACGAAGTGGTTAACGTTCCTTTCGAATACCGATAGTCATAGTCATAAGTGTAACATTTATTCTGTTCCTAATTCTCAAATTCTGAATCTCTAACTTTATGATTCATATCATCTCCTACCGTATAAACACAGGTGCCATACATAGCACCAATCTTCAATTTTGGAAGGGAGCGGAAACTAAACTGGGGGGATGCGAATAGTTCGCCTCCATATAGATGCATGGCAATACAAGGCATAATACGCAGCGGTTTTAGTCCATGTTTCATTAAAAATTCCTTTGTTTCTCATTGAGAGTCGTGGAGGACTAATATGCTATTTTATTCAATTTTCGGTATTGTCGCACAAGAACAATTTGTAAAATAAGTGTCAATAGGATATCTAGTATTCATATGTTCTGGTGCAAATAGCCTCTAGTGTCCAACACCTCATAGTACTAAATACGATCACTCTTCCACTTCACCCAGTATTACATACCGATAGATAGAAGCTCAGGTCAACAGCCTTTATTTTTTGCTCCGTGTCTCCATTTCCTCCATTAACTTAAGTAGTGTAACAGCTGTTTATATTAATTTTTTTAAATTGTGTTGGTTGTAGCTTCTTTCTATTCAGTATGAATATCTTTTCAATTTTCAATGATCTATTGAATTACTGTAAAGAGAACACTTTGACGATTACACTAGACAGCATATCAGATTGATCTTTGGCACCGTAACTATGAAGTCTATGATATATATGAAGTCATATGTCGTATTACTTAGCACATATATGACGATTAACATATGTAAAATTGATAATAGTACGATCATACACAAACAAGTAGACAACTGCGAACTTAATAACAACTTACGCACGTTTTTATTTATTCAAACTCATTAATGCATTAATTGCAGCTTCTATGTACTAATGTACAAGGGATAAAGTGGCTTATATATTGTTTGTTGGGGGGGGGGGGGGGGGGGGGGGGGGGGGGGGGTGGGGGGGGGGGGGGGGGGGGGGGGGGGGGGGGGGGAAACAGAGATATCATTATTGCATTTATCTTGATGTTTTTAACGCATTTAAACTGCGTATAACACCCTCTCCTCTTTCAACGCTCTTGAATATCGGAACCCCATACGCCATAAAACCTGCAAGCGTAGAGACTACAATGTGTTAACACGTTAAAACAAAACATGAGTTTTAGTATTTAGAAAACCACACACTATTATACTTTGCTATAAGGGAAGATATGAGAAAGTATCCACTACCCCGAACCTCCTCGGCGTCTCCACCCCCGAACCCAACCATCATTCTAGTGTTCCGCCATGTCTAAATCGACAACAATCTCTGCTGAGGGCTAGTGCACGCATGGTTACGATCAATATTAACCCGCAAGCCATAATTTCTATGAAATACAATTAGTTTATAATGCTTTATGGATTCGGTGAGAAAATCCAGCTCCTGCGTTCAACTGATTTCTCATGAATGTGACCACCCACACGAAAACACGCAGACCTGATGCCAGTGAGACTTCTTGTGTTAGGGCATTCTTGACAAACAAGCAGTTTTACTGCTCAGATGCCAACGCAGTTTGTAGGACTCATGCAATTTGGCTTGAAGAAGGCAGTAGTAAAAAATGAGAATTGGAAATTTCATTGACGAGAGCGCGACAGTAGTTTCCATTTGCAAAAGGCCAAGGGCATCTATCAGGTAAGGGGATATGATAATTATCAGTAGCTTTCAGAAATTTGAAACATTGTTACATATAAATGTACTCATAGATGTTAGTACAACTCTGTTAGTTTTGAAATTTTCTTTGTGAAAAGTGCGTTAAAGTAATTCTTCCTCTGTTTCACGTATTTTCTGTTTTATCATCTGAAAGCTTGTAAAATGTGTCCAGCTTTTAGAAGTTTTTGACTGGTTGTAGCTCATACATTTGACTTGAAATATCGATTGAAAATTTCAGTGTCATTTTAATTCTGAGTGTTTCCGATGTTTCAAAGTTGAAGCTCGCAGTAAAGTTCTACTATCTTGATGGAAAAGTCATTTTGTAGGATTTCGTCTGTTCTTTCTAAATATGATACTTATTTTGTGTAGTAGGTCTTACCAAAAACTTAAGAAATTGGTCTTTTTCTCAGAATTTGTTTTTTCACTCATTATTCTTATATCTGATATAACTCTTTTACGGTTATGAATAAGACATGATAATGGGTGGTTCCATGTTCCGTCTGAGCTGTTCCATCACCCATTTTCATATGGCAGATTCGGTCAAATTCACCCTGTATAGTAATAAATTCTAGCACATAACATAGCTTTAAAAAATATTTTATACAAAACTATTGCAGACTATAGACGAGATTCTACGAGCATCTGGATATCATATGAATATCAAATGAAATGATGAGTTAACGGAAAAGCGATTAGGTTGCTAAACTTTTAAAAAAAACATCAAACAACTTAAAATTCAATGAAATCAAAATTATCAGTTAGATGGCTCAGACTGAATGTATCAAAAGATTTCAAAAGTTCAGGTTTGTATAAATAGAAATTCACCAGATAGAATAAAAAATACACACACCTGTCTAACTTGTGCTTAAAACACTTACAAGGACATTTGTTTCTCCATGATCAAGTCTCTTTGAATGAAAGACATCTGATACTTTTATCTATTGTTAGGTATTCTTTAAAATATTTAAATTTATAAATTGCATAGCACTTTGATCTGTGAAAGACTACTCTAAATATAGTTGCAACATGAAGTTGTTTGGTTCTGTTGATTCAAATAAATTATAAAGCATATCATTGGTGTCATTTTAATTCTGAGTGTTTCTGATGTTTCAAAGCTTGTAGCTCGCTGTAAAGTTCTACTATCTAAATGGAAAAGATTTTGTTGGATTTAGTCTGTTCTTATGTACTTATTTTGTGCGTAGGTCTTACAGAAACTTCAGAAATTGGTCTTTTTTTCAGAATTTTGTTTTTACTTTCATTTTTCTTAAATCTACTATAACTCTGTTACGGTTACGAATAGAACACAGTAATGGGTGGTTTTATGTTCTGCCTCAAGCATTCACACTGGAGATGACTCAACAAGGAACGTAAAGCTTCATTCATTCATTTGGATTTTCGCAGTGTTAAACAATAATTTTGCTCTCATATTTTAATCTTTTCCTCATATCAGTGTTCTGTCTTTCCAGATGTAATATTTTGTTTCCTTCGAACTACTCCGTCTAGATGTGTTGATTTTTTTTGTTATAGAATGTTTGATCCTATTTCATACTGCTTCGTTTCATTATGGGAAACCACTGTAAGTACTGTGTGCTTTCTTTTGAAATACATGACTGGTTTAGATGGATAGATTTTAAAATGCAATTGCTGTGTAGTAGGGTGGAGCGAAAAAAACGAAGTTTTTATTTTCGAATCGTAATAGTGTAGAAAAGTTGCAATTTGTTAAGACTTACAAAACAAAACAATAATTTTTGAAATTGGATAATATCTTCCAAACCCGCAACGAGCCTGAAATTTTGAAAAAATTAAAATTTTCATGTGTTTTTAGCGATTTTTTTAAAATTTTTGTTTCAATGCTTTATTGCTCTTGGACGGAAAAGTTACGATTGGTGAAGCCTTCTGTAATTTAAAAAAATACATTGAGATCAAATAATACCTTCTGATCCAGGAACAAGCCAGAAAAACAAAAAAATTGGATATTTTCAGCTTTTTTGGGGGGATTAAAAAAAGTTTTAAAAACAGTTCTTTTTTTTTTTCTCTCTCTTTTACCCGGTATCATATCGTAAAGAATTTTGAAAAGCACTATATTACTCTTAAACATAAATTTTTTCTTGATTTTTTAGGTATCTTCTAAACATACAAAACTACCATTCTTTACAACAATGAGACATTTTCAAATAATAGAAACTGTTACATAACCTGACTGACTACCTGTAGAATCCTTTAACATTAATTAAAAACTAATTTTTGTTTGGTCTTTAAAATTAAACCTAGTTAGGTTAGGTATTGCATAGAATGAGACTGCAAAAGGCAATTAAAAATTAAGAAACTAACATACACTCAGGCACATTGAAAATAGCGACCCAAGAAGAAAGCATCGGATTGAAATGAAATTTAATACACATAATGATACAGATGAGAGGTTCACTTGATCTCAAAATCAAGACAATTGAACGAATACAGGGTGTGCAAGGACACACATACAGAGCAACTTCAATAGCGCGTTGGACCACCTCTAGCTAAAATTCATGCCGCCATACGGCCCGGCATTGAGTTGATTAGATGCCTGATGTTGTCCTGAGGCAGATGGGCCCACAAATTTGTAACAGCCAACTCCAAATCACGCACAGAGTGACACGACGGCATCTGACGTTTTACCTGATCCCACACATGCTCTAAAGGGGATAAGTCGGGGGAGCGGGCCGGTCATGGAAGAGTCTGAAAATGACGTAGGAAGTCTTGAGCAACTCTTGCTGTATGCGGACGAGCATTATCTTGCTGGAAAATTGCCCCTGGGAGACCATTTAGGAAAGGTCCTACATGGGGTCGAAGAATATTATCAACGTACCGTTGGCCGGTTAAGTTTCCACGCATCACAATTAGATTGGACCGGCTATCATAGGATATGGCCCCCCAGACCATTACACCAGCTGTGCGGGCAATGTGACGTAGAACAGTGTGGGAGGAATTGTACCGCTCAGCTGGGCGCCTCCACACCGGTATACGGTTATCATCAGTCCCTAAAACAAACCTAGACTCATTACTAAACACAACTTTTTGCCAATCTGTGATATTCCTCAATTGATATAGCCTTATACCGGTGTGGAGGCGCCCAGCTGAGCGGTACAATTCCTCCCACGCTGTTCTACGTCACATTGCCCGCACAGCTGGTGTAATGGTCTGGGGGGCCATATCCTATGATAGCCGGTCCAATCTAATTGTGATGCGTGGAAACTTAACCGGCCAACGGTACGTTGATAACATTCTTCGACCCCATGTAGGACCTTTCCTAAATGGTCTCTCAGGGGCAATTTTCCAGCAAGATAATGCTCGTCCGCATACAGCAAGAGTTGCTCAAGACTTCCTACGTCATTTTCAGACTCTTCCATGGCCGGCCCGCTCCCCCGACTTATCCCCTATAGAGTATGTGTGGGATCAGCTAAAACGTCAGATGCCATCGTGTCACTCTGTGAGTGATTTGGAGTTGGCTGTTACAAATTTGTGGGCCCGTCTGCCTCAGGACAACATCAGGCGTCTAATCAACTCAATGCCGGGCCGTATGGCGGCATGAATTGCAGCTAGAGGTGGTCCAACGCGCTATTGAAGTTGCTCTGTATGTGTGTCCTTGCACACCCTGTATTCGTTCAATTGTCTTGATTTTGAGATCAAGTGAACCTCTCATCTGTATCATTATGTGTATTAAATTTCATTTCAATCCGATGCTTTCTTCTTGGGTCGCTATTTTCAATGTGCCTGAGTGTATAATGAGGTAGGTATTAAAATAGTTTATTGTTTAGAGATAAAAAATATTGTTCATCTTATGAATGAGTATTTTTTTTCAAT
>JAXGGA010015585.1:0-28780 GCA_038373865.1 Uloborus plumipes
CTAATTCTAATCTTTGGATTTTGTGACGAGTAGTCAGAGCTGGTCTCTTAGCCGTTTTTCTCAAAATAAGATGAGGAGAGTTTCTGGTTCTTCTATGGATCGTATCTTTTGAAACTTGAAGACCAGACAGTGCCTTAATCTTGCGCAAAGACAAACCGTCGTGAGATGCCAATTGAAATATATGTCTGTCATCTCGTTTACTTGTTGAAAAAGGCCAGCAAGGTCGTTTTTCCCTTTGAATCTGACCTTTACTGGCAAGAATTCTGTAAATACTTATTTTTGTCCTTTTCAAATGCGCCGCAATGTCACTTATGCTAGCGCCATCACCTCTCATTTTCCATGCGACGCGTTCTTCGCTTTCCGTTAACTGAGAAGCTCTCGGCATTTCGAAAAGTAATTGAAGAAAGCAAGCAAACCCGTCTAAAGTATCTTTCACACCTCACCGTAACGTCACATGTCACGTGGCTAAAAACAACTTCCAAATCTCATTAAATTTGCATAAAGCTGAGTTTTGTCTATATTTATGAGACAGCACATTTTTCTCAATTTTAAAATAAAACTCACAATCTTTTTTAATGGCATTCATAAAAAAATAAGAAGGTATTTCTTTTATTTTGGTACATTTTCACAAGAAATAAAATTGAATTCTAATCGCAATGGGAAAAATTGGCGTAGTGTCTAAACTTTTGAGACGGACTTTATATAATTAGAGAAACTCTCGCCATCTAATAGCGCTCCCAGATCAGAGAGTGAGGAAGAGCAGGGTATTTTCGCATGTAAACTGAACAATGTACACGTACTTCAATTGCAAAAAATACTTTTCTGGAGCATGTAACATATTTCAAATGTGTTAATAACTTGTCCATAATCATATCTGTTGTCATCAGACAAATCAAATATATTAAAAACCTCAATACCTTCTTCAACTACAGCATTTAGCAACATGTCTACTTTTACTTCATATGTCTTTTCTTCATTTCCGGACGCCTTTATATAAATGCAAAACTCCTGTTTTTATTTTCGCAAATTATTCGCCACATTTCCCTCTAAACCGAGGCGCATCGGTGGTCCATAATATTCCATAATTTTTTTGGTTCTTTGAAATAGTTCAATCTTTCTACTGCGCCATGTTATGCTTTCGTAAAAATACCATAAGAAAAATTCAGTAATAACATTTCAAACATTACGTTTATTAAAACAAAACTCAACATCAGCATTCATCATAACCAACTAATAATGCAATTCAATAATATCGCGAGAATATATCTTGTTCTTAGGATTTGACTCTTAAGACTGTTGCCACTCATAAGTAATGTTGCATACAGTACAAAAAAAATGGAGGAATGCGCTGTGAATCATATAGTTTTAATTAAATTTTAAGAAATCTAGGACGAAATTAAGCAATCGATGCTCGAGGTGCAGACGACCAGTATGCTTACTAGCTTTGTACCAATTTTGATAATCGTACGTTGCGTAAATTTTCCAGAAGAGCGTTTGACCTTCAACCCATGACGTCATTAAACTTTGATTTTATATGTATAGATAGAGATAAGCCCCTAAGCATACATATTTATAAAATTTAACACATTTAAATGGGCACAGGACATTTCTGCCGCAACGTAGGACATTTCCGCCGCAAAATTTATCTCTATCATCCCCTCATGAGACATTTCCGCCGCGTATCTGCGCGCCGTTTCTGTACGACAGGACAAATCCACCAATTGAGCTGGCAGAGAACTATTTGGCGAAGTTTAAATTGATTTACACTGCATTGTGTTTTTTTTTTTTTGACTTCTTTGCGATTTACCCCTATTATAAGTGGTCAGGGAATAAATTCCGCTTTTTAGATTAGATCTTTGTCGCCAAATGAAGATGTGTCGCCAAGAATGAAAATTTTAAACCAGTAACAACTTTCTCATCCTCGGAAATGGCGCGGCGGATTTTTCCTGTGCCAGTCAGAGGGGGAGAGTCGCGGTGGAAATGTTCAATGCGGAAAAAAGGGGGAAAAATTTGCGGTGGATATGTCCTGTTCCGATTTAAAATGAGTGCTTTACAACAAAGATTACGGTTAACAATGAATTATAAATTTAAGGGTCACCTACTTCACATTTTGTCTGAAATAAGATAAACATAATACAATACCGGGCAACGCCGGGTAATGAGCTAGGTATCTATATATATAATAATGGATGTATGTAGGTATATTTGTTTGTATGTTTGTTCCTTATTCAAATCCACAATTTTCGTCGGATTTTCATCAAACTTGGCCCAGAGATTTCTTGATGCACTAAAATTCACACAGGCGGGGTTTTAAAATTAAAAAAAAATCCAAAAAGCTCAAAACTCAAATTTTGTGCCTCAAAAATTCAATTATTAGTTAGATATTGTTTTAAGTACGTAATTTTATGCAGCAGTATTGTCTTAAATATTTAACAAGCATGCAATAACAAGTTACTAGGTGTGCTAAATGCAATCGTCATACATTTAAGATTGAACTTCACAACCTCATCTGTAAAGAGTGGCGTGTGTAAAAACAGATTTGCCACCAGACAAAAAGAAAACTTTGAGATTGCATAGCAAATATTTCCTGAGAATGTATAACGTAAAGCTCATTAGCATTGGCTTTGTGTTTGTTTGAGATCACTGAAATCTAAATCTGATCTGAATTTCCGTCAAAAGTAAAACACCAATATTATGCAGATGATATTTGCATACATTATTTTTTGTATGACAATTCCACGGATCTGATATTAAAGAAACAGAACTCCTATAGTTAAGTTAGCACATAATGTTATGATTTGCATCGCCCAAGTTACATCTAGTGAAAAATCTTTCTGAAGCGCTAATTGAATTTCCAGAAGTTTTCCCCACTGGGGATTTTTTGCTTACTTATTTCACTTCTGAATGGCAAGAGTATCTCTATTCATGCAGATTTCGGCCGAGTATGTTTTGAAGATGGAACTGGAATGGTTCATATTTTCGGTTTTCTTCGAAGGAGCATATTAATTTGTTACCCTATGCTGAAAGTATTTTGGATAAATTCCTATAAATATATTTTATGTTGAGAAAGTAATAGCAGATGCAAAAAGAGAGTGTGAGCAACTTAATTCCTGGCTGAAAGTGTGCTTAAACCATGTGGTAAATGAATGTGCAATATCTAATTTATATCTTATATATTCAAGGAGTAGAAATTAGTAGTCGTTAAGGTTTTTAAGAGTTGATAGATGAATGACAAAATGAAAAGAAATCAGATTTATACCTTAAAAACATCATTCAATTTGTCCTCTAACGCTAAATTTATTTTGAAAGTCATTTTTTTCCTTTTAGTTTCCATGGATGCATTCTAATACAGTAGCCCCTCGTTATATCGCGCCTCGTTATATCGCTCATTCGGATATATCGCTCTTTTCTTTTGTCTCCCCCCCCCAAAAAAAAAAACTTTTAGTTCGAAACCATTTTTGAGAAAATATGTAAGGTGCTCAGAAAATGTCTCTTTCTCATGTATTTTGTCATCAATTACCAAAACGAAGGTTCTTCTATTCTTCTGAATTCGCTGAAAAGAAGCAGCAAATTCCTGTCACCCAAACTTGCATACTGCAGAGACAGTTTGGAAACTACTGGG
This sequence comes from Uloborus plumipes, assembly GCA_038373865.1. Lineage (NCBI taxonomy): Eukaryota > Metazoa > Arthropoda > Arachnida > Araneae > Uloboridae > Uloborus > Uloborus plumipes. Next base: position 3,623 of record JAXGGA010015585.1, read on the forward strand.
CACTTTCTTTTGTATTGATACAATGAGTGAAAAGCATCTGTTAGTAATGTGTAGTAGTAACCTGTAAATGTTATATTTTTTGTTACTTTTGACTGAAAAAAAAAGCTAATGTTCGAATAAATGAATTTTTATGTATGTGCACGTATAATTTACATGCATGCTGGATAGAAAACTATTTTTAATGACCTCGGTTATATCGCGCTTTCGGATATATCGCGCTTTTTTCTTGTCCCCCGAAAAGCGCGATATAACGAGGGGTTACTGTATATGAAAAAAAAAACCCGAACTTTACTAGATACAGTGAAATCCGGCTATAACGAACTTTAAGGGACTTCAAATATTGATTATAGTACCGGAAATTCTGTTGGGATGGAATTCGCTGAAATGGTATTTCCCTGTAATTTTAAGAAGCCGGTGCGTGCAGAAAAAAAATCTTTACTACAAAAAGCAGTTCCAATAACTTGGCAGCCCTACTCAATCATTTTAACTTCGCAAAAAAGGGGATGTTTAACTAATGAACTGAAATTTTTGTTTCTAAAATTCATAACATTTTCTTAATTTTTAGGGACACAGATCGACAGACATGCATCTTTCCTCATCTCAAAATCCTACTTTCTAATTTCTATTTTGCAGGATAGAGGTTTTTTTAGCGATATATTTATGACGCATTAAGTCTTCCTTCAAGTTTTTTTTCTTATTTTTTAAAAGTTAATGGGGGAAAAGCTAAAAAGGAAATGTGACACATTCTGGAGGAAACACTCTTATTTGCCGGCGCAGTTAAGTCCACATTTGCAATAGCAACTTTAGTTATGTACTTCAAATTTGCACGAAAAACTTTTTCAACAATAAAATTGAGCTATGCAAAGACGGCTACGTTAATAAAAAAAAAAAGTTATATAACTCTGTCCCTACGCGATAGGAATTTGTTCTTTAATAACATTTTTCCCACTGAAAGGAAAATAGCTTTCGTGCAAAATCAATATTTACTTTCGATTAATAAGTAAATTTTCGCTTCTTATAAAATAAGATCTGTCTTTGTAAAACCGTCCATAAAAGTTCATTCCTCGAAAATTATGTTTTGGCGTAAAAAACTATTAAGAATACTCAATAGAGAAATATTGATTTATAATAATTCAATAATAATGCTATTCAATTAAATAGCGTTTGAACTAGTCAGATCCAGGGAGGGAAGGATAATAACTGTCAAAAGTTTTATTTGAATAGACAGCAGATGGCTTGAAAATAATCTGAAATCATTAAATCAATTTTAATATTTGAAAAATACTCTCTACTTATCTGTAAGGTATTACAGCTTTTACTTTGTTAACTAATTGAAAACTTCTCACCTGGAGCATTACCTATTCCATTTAGTTTCACAATCGTTTTTGAACACCTTTTTTTTTCTAAAAAAATTTTGGTTCAAATCGGGAAATAACTATTAGACATTAATATGTATGATTTTTCAAAGACTAGTAGTACTAAATGCAGCTCTAGAGTTGAAGGTTTATTTTTTTTAAGAACGAAATGTTCCTGTACGGAACATTTATTTCATTTTGAAAAATATGTCACAAAACTTTCATAAGAATTACACCGAAACTTTTCTTCCAGTAGAGAAGAGACTTTGTTCGAAAAGAAACGCTTGCGTTTTCGTCATAATTTTGCTGGTGGTAAAAAGAAGACACCAGTGTAATGATCTACTCTGCCTTTTTCACTCTGTTATCAATTATTTTGGATTTTTTTGTTTTTGTTCTGTTGCGTAAAATAGTCTGGGGCTAAGAGGGCTCCTTATAAAATTCTGATTTTTTAATTTCCTTTTGAGTTCTAACTCCCGAGCATTCTTGAAAAGATTTTATGCAAACATGCATAGGTTTGCTTGTTTAAAATTTTGTTCTTGAAAAAAAAAAAAAAAAAAAAAAAAAAGCGGAACGCAAAGAAAAGAAAAAAAATAATGTAAATTCTGATATCTTGAATTAATTTTTTTTTTTTGCAATCACGTGTTGCTCTAATTGCGTGTTGTGTGTCCTTGCAACTCGATTAAAACATAAAAACAAAAGGGTTAAATAATCAAAACAATGTGTGATGAATGAATGTTGCTTAAAAGTTGTTAATGAAGCTAATTTTTGATAAATACGAGAGTTGCATTCTGTGCGCATAGGAATCTCTCCCCCCCCCCCAAACTACACGATGCTTGAATTCAGGATTGCATTATCTTTTTTGCACTTGTTTAAGGATTGAAGCAAGAACGATTTATGTACTTTCCTTTTGCTATCCACGTTGACAATCGACAAAATCTGATATACATTTCATTCTATTTCAAAATTTGTCCTCATGGCAATCGTTCAGTTACCAGTAGAAACGGCATTTTATCTACTACTAGCTTATTATCCGGCCTTTCCCGGCTGCTTATTAATGCAACATAGCTTAAAAAATTATTTAAAAGCTAAAATGAAATAGGTGAGCCTCAAATTGATAATTTATTGCTAATGGTAATCTTTGTTGAAAAATACTCGTATTTAAATGTGTTAAATTTTATCAATTTGTATGGCTTATCTCTACTACTCTATGTATTCAAAATGGAAAGAAAACGGCCATTTTAAGACAAAAAAATTGAATTTTGAGCTTTTTGGAATTTTAAATATCAAAACCTTTTAATGTGAATTCTAAAGCATCAAGGAACTTACCTTTGTTTTGTTCTTTTCCTGGTTTAAATAGGTGAGCCTTCAATTGAATCGTTTATTTCGAAAAGGTAACATCTCTATTTTGATCTCCTCTGTCTCTTTAGAAAATTAAACAGCGCACGGTTATATTTTTGAATGTCATAATCAATGAAAAAATGCCTTTAGTTAAGTACACAATTACTGCAATAATTTACCATATAACCATTGATTATGACATTCAAAAATATAACCGTGCGCTGTTTAATTTTCTAAAAAGACAGAGGAGATCAAAATAGAGATGTTACCTTTTCGAAATAAACGATTCAATTCATAATGCATTGTTAATTGTAACCCTTGTTGGAACATACTCATATTCAAAGGTATTAAGTTTTATTAATTTGTATGCGTAAAGGCTTATCTCTATTACTAGATAAATATATTTAAAATTGAAAGAAAATGGTCATTTTGAGACAAAAAATTTGCATTTTGAGCTTTTTGGATTTTTTTTTAATTTCAAAATACACACCTATGTGAGTTCTAGTGCATCAAGGAACCTCTGTGCCAAGTTTGATGAAAATCCGACGAAAACTGTGGATTTGTATGAGGAACAAACATATAAATATACATACATCCATTTTTATACATAAAGAGTTATACTTATATATATAGACTTCACTAACTAAGTATACCGTTTAGGGTTTCATCTTACTACATCTTACAACATTCCCGCATAATAATAACTTTCGTCTCTTCCCACAAATTGCTGCTAAGACAAAGAGACCTGCCCGAAGATGAGATATTTTCCTATTCCCAGTCGAGTTGCATTTGAGTTTGGTCCAGTAATTCTTATGATGATGACCATAATCTAAAGCAAAGAATGAAAGCATTATGGAAATGGGAGACATTGAATGTTAGATATATGGTGATTCTGGCTTCATACTTGTATACTTAGTGATCTTTTTCGAAAAGAAAGTTACTTTTGTTAAGATATTCCAGCATGAGCTGAGGAAAAAAATTCTCAAAAATGTTTCTAGTTTGAAAAACAAAACTGTTTTTCTCGAAAAAGGTTCTATGACTAATCAGGAGCACCCCGATGGGAGGTCTTGGGAGGTCACTGTGACCCCCCCCCAATAATTTCCGCATTCGGCACATTTTAATGACGATTTGGAAATTTAAGGACAATATTGCAGCATTGAGGTTATTTGTTCTTTTTATCTTTTAGAATCCTTTTTTAAAAGATGCCAAATCTTTTTTCTCACTTAATGTTATGCATGTATAACATGTGTGCAATGCGCATGCTTTTATTTTATCGTTCGATAAAATTGGAACTTCATTCGGAAAATTGATAATTTTCCACCTCCCAAAAATTTTAATTCGGGTGCCCCTGTGACTAAATGCACTCAATACGGAAAACCTGTGGTGCACCTTCAAATCACGGTAAAGCATTTGCAAGTATTAAGTTCAGAGCTTTGAGACTTTTAATCTTTTAAAACGTTTTATCCATTGTATTGTTTGACTTTTATTGCGAGTGTGTTTTATCTTTTCAATCTTTTGTTTGTTTGTTTTGTTTGTTTGTTTAATTCCTTTAGTGTTTTTTTAACATGTTTTGTACTATTGTACTTTTTACCTTCTTATCTGACCTTTGGGATACTCTGTTGTGCATAGGGAGTTAGTTTTTTGTGTCTAAAAAAAGTATTAAGGAAATTAAGAGTTACTATATATATATATAATACAAACTTTTGAAGAAAATCTACAAATGTACAGAGTGTTTATTATTCAATAGAACAAAAAGAATAGCATAGTACTGTCTGATCTTCTTACGTAAAACCTTCCGCGCATTTACGCATGCGTCAGGTCTTCTATGATCTTACCAAAATAGGGGTGTTAGGTAAGATAACAATAAGGGGAAGAATAAGAAAAAGCATTTTGAACCGTATCAAACAACGTGGAACGATGCTAATTTCAAATATATAGTTTAGTTAAATATGTCAAAAAAATATAGCAAATCCAAGTTTTAAATAAACAAACTTCGACAAGTTATCACCCGCAACCCATCTACCCTTTTTTTAAGTGGACCTGTTCGCGAGTGCTGGGCGCGGCTTTCATTTACGGACAGTACTTCTTCTGCTATTGATTTTCTTAGTTAAAACAAATTTGTTTTTAAGCTACAATCATTCAAGTTTTAGAAACACTGTGTTCCCGTTTAACCTGAAAGATCTATCTTTTCACAACCATTAGTCCCAGATGCAAACCTTCAAAATAGGACGCAGAAAACATATATTAAAAGTGCGATGGCGATAAAAAAAAAAAAAAAAAAAAAGTTAAGAATGCGAACTTTTTATACGGCCCAGTTTATGATAGCACAAGTCTGCAACCAAAAAACTGCATGGGATATTTTGAGTGTACTTTATGTTTTTCGGTGTGCTGAATTCGAAAATGACTTCCTTTTTTATCCATCACGTAAAGTATTCCGCAAAACGTGTGCACTGAGTGTGGTAATGTACCATTTTACCTCCATATAACGAAAGAAAAACTATACTAATTTACGATTAAAAATATGGTTTGCTGCAAATAGTTTTTTTACTTGATTCTTAAATGTTCCAAGAGTACCCCACAGTTATAAAAACTGAAAAAAAGGGAGAGAGCGAGGCTGAAGGTCAGATAGGGAAAGTACAAACAGGACTGCTACGTGCTACACTCACCTACAAAGCCACATTGATCAAGTTCAAATATGTTGAACTGGGTTCTTGGAATTTTCATGATTTTATTAAAATACGAGTAATAGTGATAAGAGATATCAGGAATGAGAGGGAATTTTATTTATTAATTTATATTTTTCTTTTTCGTTGGATTCGTTTACTAAAAGTGTTGATTTGTGTTTGTTGTTCTTTTTAATGTATTCCCTTTTCTTATGAGATCCAGGAAAATAAAATAATATCCAAATAAACAGAAATGCTGCCCTGATGGGCAATTCCACGGTAACTTACGTTACATTTCGACCAACTCTTAGGCATTTAGCACCTCAGTACAGACAAATATTGTAATATAAACCTTGTATAAAAGCATTCTATGAAAATGACAGTCCAAAGCAAAATTAAAATGCAAAAATATTCGATGCATTAAAATTTTATAAAATTTAGCAGTCAAAGATAAGGCAGTAACTTACGTTACACAAAAAAGGAATGACATAATATGAAAATTGGTTCTAAGGCAAATTTCTGCTCTATTACAGCTGTTTTCTCGTTTGAAGTATAATTTATCAGTTCCTTATAATGCTTAGGATTTTATTTTCATAAATTTAAAAATTTATTTCAAAAATTGAGGATTAAGGGGCTTTTCAACTCGGTAACTTACGTTACAGTAACTTACGTTACGAAATTTACTTACAAGCATATCTTTATTACAAAAATTAATGAATGAAAATTACAGCTTAGTTTAGATCAAAATATTGGAAGTTAACAATTATGAATGAAATTTATAGAAATTTAATACTAAATTTAATGACCAATCAAAAATATTACATATCATAAGACTTAAATGCATACTGGTCGCTGTTATTAACAAATTCAGGTAGTTCAATTTTTCGAATCACGTTTTCTTTCTTATAATAAATTTCATATATCGTTTCCGGCCATTTATAATAGGTTCCAACAGCAGCCATTACTTTTACTTTAAACTCGTTTTCTTTAATAATCGTCACAACTCAAGGATACAATGTATTTTCGCACACACCATTCGCAGGCTTTATATGTTTTTTCTTCTTGTTCCTTGAAATACTTAACTAAACGAAACCCCACAGTTTGTCCATTTCTAGTTCTTAAATGGTGATTGTCAATGTGCGGATCTTCAGAAAATAGTTTTGATAAATTTTGCTTTTTCTAACATATTTCAAAACCACCAAGAGAGACTTTTATTTATAAATCTGCAATATCCACATGACTTTTCTCATACCCCTTTTACAACGCATCTTTTCTGCAGAGTTCAGTGGCATTTTAATGCAGAATAAAATATATTTTCCCTGTAAGAGATAAAATATGTTTTATATTTGTTTTTTCCAAAACATATTTTAAAACTTTAAAGCATAACAGAAGTAATTTTTGAATAATTTATAGTAAAGTACCTCCTAAATATTGTAATGCAGTGATATTGTAGAGAGAATTAATATCTTAAAAGCCAAAAAGACTCATGTAATTTATAATAGAGGTGTATTGTAATCTTATTAACAAATAGGGACATTTTAAGAAATATGATTAATTTAAATTAAGTAAATACAGTACATTTAAAGGAATTCTTGAATAAATTACTTCTACTAACCACATATGGTTAATTTCACCAATTTACTTTCATTATAAACACAAGTATTTAAGTCCTACTTAGGTAACTTACATTACCTGCATATTTCGGTAACTTACGTTACACGTTTTGATTGTAGCAAAAAAATTAAATAAACAATATTAAAAAACGAACTTTCACTATTTGCTTAATACACACGTATAAGATAGAAAATAAAGCATTGTTAACATTGCATTGCCCTTTCTTTATGCACATCATGAACTTTAACATCTTTTTGGTAACTTACGTTACATAGAAGAGTGCATTTTTGAAGTTTACACAAATCACTAAATTTAAGTGAAAACATCTGTTTTAGCAATTCACAATATTGAATTAAAGTGTAATAATCAATATTCTTCCTTTAAAACAGTTATCTTAAGAAAAAAATTGAAACTTACCAACGTTGAAAGATTAATCATTTGCTTTACCAAAAGTTAAAAATTCCATTTCCAACTTCGAAGCGCTGCCAAAACTAAAAATACTACATTCTGGACAAAAAATTAGTATAAATAATAAACTTCTAACATTGTTAAACCAAAAAATATGCAAAACAGACGCATTGCTGTAATTTGATTTTTCCAACGCTTTTCCACACTTGCATGGAATTGCCCTGATGCATTTTTTTAATCAAGCTGACACCCCTTTTAAACATAGAACCGTTCAAAGGTGCCTGGTGCTAATCGCGGTTTTCTTGGTTGGACAGTATCGTGGTTGATCATAAAAAGGTTCTGGTTCCACCGCTTTACATTAAATTAGGACTGATAAAGTAATTTATCAAGTTTTTGTCAAAATATGGAGACTATTTCAAATATGTTTGTTCGAAGTTTCCAATATTGTCTGAGGCTAAATTGAGAGAGGAAATATCCACAGGACCTGACATATGCAAACTTTTACCTCACCCATTGTTTTTTGAATCAATGAATGAAACTGAAAAATAAGCCTGGAACTCATTCAAGGATGTGGTACAAAATTTTTTGTGAAGTTACAAAGACTCTAGCTACAAAAACATCGTCAAGGGGATGCTGACTGCATTCAAAGCTCAGCACTGCAACATGAGTTTAAAAGTCCATTTTTTTACATTTTCACGCAGACAATTTTCCCGAAAACCTTAGTGGCTTTAGTGAGGAACGGGGTGAAAGATTTCATCAAGATGTGAAAGACACAGAGAGACTTTACCAAGGAAGATGGGACGTAAATATGATGTCAGACTATTGTTGTACGCTCAAGCGGGAAACATAGAATTCCAAAAGCAAAAACGCACCAGAAGGAGTATCAGTGAAAAGAAAAAAATGGTTTTACAATGAAAAGGAGTAGACACTAAACGTGATCTACTTTTTTAAATGTGTTGTAATGAGTAAAAAAAATACAACTCTTTTTTCCAACAAATATATCATTTTCTTTTTAACTTTTACGTTTTGACTTTGACAAGTAAGCCTTTACGTGTTTCAAAAAATCGATACGTGAGAGAAAAAATGAAGCTTATATTCGGATTCAGCACACCGAAAAACGTTAAAATCAGTCAAAACATCCCATGCATCTGTTCAGAAATTTTTTTTTGCAGACCCGTGTAGTTATATTTAAGAAAATAACTGAAAAATACGCCAACATGAAAAAAATGATACTAATTGGACTGATATTTATCGAGATATAAAACGCAGCGTTTTTTAAACTTTTAGCTTTTTACACTCATGTTCATTTACATCTTTTAGGAGAAATATGAAAGCTAACAAGGGTGCATTAAATGCGTGCATAGTGTTTAATGTAAAATGTAATGTGTAATGTTTCTGTAAAAACTATTTTATTTAATACTTCATCAAACATGATTTAACCTTCATCAAACATGAAAGTTTTCATATGCCTGTTAAGTTTATTACGTGTCAAAAACCCATAGCTTTTACCTTACCAGACATCTTCAGAAATCTACGAGTAATATAACCTTTAAGCATAAAACTATTATTTTATTTTCATAAAAATCAACTTAAATTTTTATGCCAATCAAAATAAAGGGTAAGTTTTAACTAAAAATAGGCGTAAAACTCACGTATACATTCATTTATTTCATACTATAAGTCAAGAACATTTTGTAACTCTATACAAAAAAATGATACTGTTACCGAACTTTAAAATTGTAAAAAATTATCCAGGATATCGGACAGAAAATTCTCCAATTGAATATAGAATGCAAAAGTTTCGGAAAAGAAGCTTAAACTTTTCGAACTGCTGGGGAAAAATTGTCACTGAAGCATCAAGTTACTTTATTATGGTACACTGCATTTCTTTTCTCGCCGTTAAAATCTTGAATTTCGTTTTCAATTTAAAATCCCCGTTTCCTTCTTGAAAACATTTCACCGTTTTCTGACACTTATAAATTTACCAAGAACATGACTTTAAATTGAAGCTAAATGCAATGCTGAAAATTTTCGACTTAGTTTAAACTTTTGATTTCGTTTCATACTTTTTACGGAGTGTTTTATGCGTTTTAAGTAAAAGATTTCTTGGGGAAAAAATAGTAGAAATGTGGCATTATTGTTTTAAGATGTCATTTTTGCAAATTGCTGATCTGTGTTAAAAAGATTTGATACTGTTTTTAGATAGTAAATTAATGTTCGGGATAAGTTTTTGGCAATATCAATGAAAGCATTAACTACTGTGCGGACTAGTTATTTCTTGGTCTTATAGACTGTATTTTTGAGGCTTATTAAGCTGTAAAGGAATTAAGAAAATTTGTTTTTAAAAAAGTTTCAGATAATTACATAATTGTTTAACGTTAATACTTATTTCATTCAGTTTTCCCCACAGCAAAAAAAAAAGGACTTTTATGAGATAAGCATATAAAAAATCAAAAAAGCAAATTTCTCCTTCTGAAATTAGCTGCAGATACCACTTGCGTATAGTACGGCAGTGTCTATAGGAGGAAAAAAGAACAAAATGCAAAAAATATTCATATAAAATCTGAAATAGGGTTATTATTTTTTTTTTTGGGGGGGGGGGAATGCCTCAAAGGGGAAGATGCCGTATCATGTGTTTCACCCACAAGTATCAACAAAAACAAATAGCCAGCAGGTCCGTCATTTCTAATTTTTCCAGAGGGGGGCAAAGGGTGAATTCCCAATGTAAATTAACCAGATAATGGCAAAAACCACGCCTATTTACATGTAAATACATTGATTTCCTAAAGTCGGGGGGAGGGGGCAATTGACCCCCCCCTCCCTTGAACTCCGAAATGACGGGCTCTTGCTAGCCAGTCAGAGCATGTATATTGGGAGTATACATAAATTGGTTTTGATTTACCGCTGGATTAAGGGGTGTTTTGTCATTTTTACCGCTCTGATGAGTACCTAAAATAGTGTGAAATGCCTCTAAGGCACCGTATTTTCTTTTGGCGAAGATGCCGTAGCTTTTTAACACGCCCTAGAGAAAACAATGATCCTACTCGAAACATATACAATTGCACCGAACCGTCGGAAGAAATGTGATTCGATGCGGCACTTCATGCCCTAGTTGGAGCAAAAAACTCATATACCGTAAAGTCGGGTTACTTGGACCCTAAGGGGTTACTTGAGCCCATTACAGTAAAATGATAAAATCTAGGTTTGGTACTTATTAGTTGAAGACTTGCACGTAGTTCCTCGTTTTTCCTCTAGGTAGAAGCACTCTGCAGTCTCTAATGCTAGTACCAAACCCAGATTTTATCATTTTACTGTGGGCTTAAGTAACCTCCTTGTGGGTCCAAGTAACCCGACTTTACGGTACGGAATCTTTCCCTACGGAAATTGTACTAACGGCATCTTCCCCGACGGTATGGGGAAGATGCCGAAATGGAAGGGTTTGGTAATGATTAATTTTCTGCGGTAAAACTATGTTCTTCAAAGTGAAAACTATTTTTGTACCAATCACAAAAGTCCATATTTGTGGATAAATTAGATTTTGAAAAATAAAACCAATGCGCTATCTCCATATATTATTTCTCTAAGCCGAATCCTATACCCGGTTGAAACTCGCTCATTTCTTTATCGAATCGCAAGAAAATTTATGATTTTGAAGCTTATCCCGCGGGCTATTGACGAAAATTAGACCCACCCTCTAAAAAGTGTCGGTTCGTTTTTTATTCGAACTTCAATTTTTGGGCACAAAATTGACTCTATCTAGCGAAATAATTGTCGTATCGTCTCCATTTTGATTTCATTCGAAAGATTAAAAAAATGCGTTCTTTAGAACGTTTCTCAGCTAGCGCCGCGTAACGAGAATCTCGAAAATCCACGTTTAAGCGACTTATAAGAGATTGAAGTTTGAAAAAGTTAAATTTTTTGCTCAACTGTTAAAATCGTTTCCATTTTTGTTCAAATCAATTTTAAATGCGACATTTCAAGCCAAGGCTTAGCTCGGTAAACCTTAATTGTAACTTTTATTGTTTCAAAATACTATGGTAGTTTTGCGATAACGTTAGTATTTAGTTTAGCCTTGGGTATTTGATTTTAATATAGGGTATCACTTTTGTAGTAGTTGTAAAAGTGAACGTGTCTTTGATCCCTTGGAAAAGTTGTCAGAACGACGGCAGTTGATGGCGATGTTGTGCAAACGTACAAGATTTTACAATGCCAAGGAACAGGGTACCAACAGGCAGAGACAGGAAGGTGTCTACTACCTAGACAATATTAGACAATTCAACAATGCTTTGGCCTTCGCTTCAGTCAAAGTGGACTCAATTAACATTCCTGGCAGAGGTCCATATTGTTTTAAACTACATGGTCAAGTGTACCATATGATCGGGAACTTGTAACCTCCGGCAGGGACTACACCAACTTACGCTGGACATTTCTTTATAGATTTCGACACTGCTCTGCAACTTCGGGCAGATAATGAAGCCAATAAAAATTGTCGTATTAAATTTTAAGTTTAGAGCTTTTTTTTTTGCGGAATTATGCACGGGTCACCTAGTTTTATATAAATTAACGTAGAAATAACCAAATCTACCCTACTTGTAAACATAAACAAATCTTCATTAGCTCAAGACTTTATAACCACCCTATATACATGATTTTTCAGAAAAAAATGGACAAAATGACATGGCAGATCCGTCATACAACGCGAATCAAATATCGCATAAGGACATTGAGTCGCAACTGCCACCTGGAGCCGCTGCAGGGCATCTAAAATGCACAAAAGCCATTACAGATAATTTTATCCATAATTTCTCAGCCATTCTAATCACTCCTACAGCAAGGATCAAAAATTGCAGAAGGAACAGTGGGTCGCAAATGTTTGTAGAATGAGTTAGAGCCATAGGAGTTAGAGACAGGTTTGCCACCGGCGTCGCAGGTTTGGCCGCGTTTGGCTACCGCGTCTGGTCATCGTATGGCCACCACGAATATGCTGGCTCGAGCTCTCTCTACAGACGTTTGAGACTGCGACCCTCTGTTCTTACGCGATTTTGGATCTTTGCTGTATGAATGATATTAATGGCTGAGAGATTATCAATAAAATTACCTGTAATGAATTTTATGTAATATTTTAGATACCCCTTTGCATTTTGAAGTCCTGTACCGGCTCCGGATGGCAGTTGCGACTCTATGTTCCTATGTGGTATTTGATTCTTGTTATATGACGCATCTGCCATATCATTTTGTCACCTTTTTTTTTCTTGAAACACCCTGTATATCATGCTAGATGTTTCTTTCAAACATCAAAACAGTTAAATCAGTCAGTTATTTTAAGTTAGTTATAGAGAGAGAGAGTTGTGAGAGTTACCTTTCTCATAACTATTATTCACTACTGACAAAATGTAGTGCTACAACTGTGTCATTCTCTTGGATTCCAATTAACAACGTAAGGAAGAAAATAAATAAATGCATTTTTAAAAACTAAAATTTGTGTTAATATTAAAGTATTAATAGTTTGTTCATTTATTTTGAAAACTACTTAAGTATTGCTACGTTTTTTTTCTTTACCGCTTACAGAAATGAAGTTAAGTGTTTGGCTCATGAATTACACAACGCAAGAAACTAAACAATCACTAATTAGCTTCTAAGAACTAAGAAATACTTTTAAAGATAAAAATGAATTACTTTTTGAGAACTAATTAAGTACTTCTGTCACTTTTTTCATGAAAAATTTCATATTTATTTATAAGTGTCACACTTTTTCTGATAAGGGCTCCACTAGAACTTGCCGAAAACTTATTTCAATTTGGTTGAAAATAATCATTAAGGAATTCATTTAACATTTTTTTTTCTTTTAAAAGTAAAGATTTGAGAAAGTTTCTCTAAAACATTTGCTTAATAAGAGGGATTATCAAGATGAAACATACTTTAATATAAAGAAAAAAGACGCAAATAACTAAATCAAGCATTGAAAAATATACAATTCAGTTGTTTTAAAACTACACACAAAGCACTAAAATTTATTTAAAAAATTTAACAGAAAAAAAGTTCCCGTATTTGTTCTAAAATTTTTTACCGAGTATCTGTAAAGCAAATTAAGTAAAAAGTTAAGAAAAAGAAATATACAGTTTTATGCTCTGTAAAAATTGATGTAGCACTAAATTATTTTAGTAATTGATGTCTTAGAAGTAATATTAATAACATGTATTAGTAATAAATAAATATTATATTAGTAATTTTAAAATAAGTGTTGAAACCACTTAAATCAAAGAATGGATCAGGAGATTTTTTGTAAAAAGGTTTAGGTACAGGAAAATGTAAATAAGGGAACTTCAATTGATTTATACTGAGAAAGACAGTAAAATTTAATGTTCCTTAAACTATATTTACTAGTAAACTATTCAATAAATGCAATCAAGTAAAAAAGTAACTTCTAAAGATGCGATTGTTTTATAATGCGTTTAGACTGCTTTCACTTAAATGCAAACAACGATTTAAAAATTAAAAATATATGTATCAAAGAAAGCTTAACTTTTTATAAAAAAAATATTTAAAAACACCAAAGAGCCCCCCACAAATTTTAATTATTTAGTAAATACTTAAACTCACAAATTCTTGAGTAGGGTGTTGAAAAAGAGGAATTTGTGCCTCTCAGCCTATCAGTTATCATTCTGGTACAAATAATCCTTGCAAATCAAAAGTTCAAATTGCACTATTTTTTAAAGATTTTGTTAGTTAGACTGGTAGTTTTTCTAACAAAAGTTTGAAACGTCCCCGTCCCCCCATCTAAAACAACGTACAAAAGACGCATTAAAAAATTAAGCAAAGCAAATTTAGTCTAGTTTTGCAGAAAATTAGAGAATATCTTTATGTTTGAGAGGAATGTTGCCATTTTTCTCCACTTTTTAAATGTAATTCTGCAACATTTTTTATTTATTTTGTTTTGAATTCACGATGGAGAACCTCTTTAAAGTAGTAAAAACAATAAATTTCATATCGCGTGAAACCTTAAACCGAATCCTTACTAATGGCGTGTGATTTCTTATAAAAGTTTACTTCATTTACTTCTTAACGCCTACCTATTTACCAAATGCTTCGTTCTTTTTCAAGCGCCCACACATTTACAAGTATTTATTTCTGCTTATAGTTAGATGAAAAAAACCTTAACTTTTAGAGTTCATTGTGAAATTATTTTACTTTTCCTTTTTTCTGTTAGTACACAATGGTAAAAAGCTTCATTCAAATCCTCAAATAGAATATTTCATGAGCTTTACTACATATTTTCTTTCCAGGTAACTGTTAATGCATTTCTCGACTACTATGTAGCTTTAAAAGTTTTTTTCCTTTAAAGATAAGCATCAGTAAAAAATTATCTCAAGTAAAAAAAAGCTTTACAGTAGAGTTTACTATAGAGCAACGATATTGCTGAATTCATGATGAATAATTTTCACCCTCATCTTATAAAGTAAAGTGTGTTCCTCTGTCCTATGACTTTGAGATAAATTCTCGTTTTTTTTTGTTTAATTTTGTCAATTGAAACGTTCTTGAAACGTGATTGAATTGAATTTTTTTTTGCCTCTACATAGGAATACGAAATGAGTTGAGATCATTTTCTTATTCGACCCCTGTCATTTCTTTACTTTAATTTAGTTTCAGAAGCAATTGAAATGGAGAAAAATCGACCAAAATGAACTATTCTGAATTATCATTTTAATCACATTTTCTTTTGTAGTTTTTTTTTTCAAAAATAAGTGGTAAAAGTAAAAATTGCATGTGTCCTACTAGTATATAAGTTTCAGTAAATGCAAGAAGTTATGAAATAACTAGAAATCTTTGAGAGCTCGGGCTGCAGTCTGACTGTTTTTACAAATAATCTTAAATATAGTTTAAAAAACGAAAAAAATACGCTTTTAGAGTTAATCAAACTAAGGCGATTTTCAAAACTATTGAATATCTGCTAAGTTTACATGCACTTTAATACATCAACATGCAATATAGTTTAGCCTTAAAATTACATACAAACAACTGAAACACTTATGATACATCAGTAGTAATACAGTTTAGCCTTTAGTATTAATCATAATCTATATTTATATAAAATATTAAATATATTACTTTTGTATTTGTTAAGAACGTGAGTTTTACTTTTTATTCAAAGTTACATACGTACAAACAAACCCAAATGTGAAACTAAGAAAAGCGTATTAAAAAGTCTTTTCTCACCCCCTCCCCCCCCCCAAAAAAAAAAAGTGGTATGTCATTTTGGGATACAGTAGAGGACTATTCCTCACTCTCTCCTGGTTTAGAAAAATACAATGTAATTATATACTGTCGGACTACCGATGCGGTGAAATGAAAACACGTGGTTTACAGGCGAAAATAACGCATCTATTAGTTTTTACGGATGACAGCGTTGCAGATGTGGGTTCACCATTAATTTAAGCAGAGTCGCAGTAATATTATGTGCATGAAAGTTTTGCTTTTCGACTCATTCAGACAGACTAGCCGTATCTGGACGTTTGCCAATTCTATGGCAAGCGTGGGCAGATTGTACATGAGTTGGTGTATTTTTCCACGCAATATGAACTGAGTACGTGCCGAAACTAAGTGTGTATGACCTTCCCCCTCCCCAGGGCTGTATTTGAAGAAAAAAATTCGGTTAAATGTCGTGGTGAAAGATTTTTGTTATTTAAAAAAAAATTAAATTGCTGAAATTTAAAAATCTTACTTAAAAAAAGGCGTTTTGAAGTCTATCTATATTTAATTTTCATTATTAAGAAAATAATTCGCTAAATATTTCTTACTAGCGGTACCCGCACGGCTTTGCCCGTGGTATAAAATTAAAAGTTCATTTGTAAAATAATTGATATAGCAGAAAAAATGCTCTATTTTAGTTGTAACTCAACTATAATTCCTTCAAAGTATGATATAAAAATCTGGTATGGACACCACGCTACTTATTTTTATGTGTAAACTTCTTAGTAGATGCCTTAAGTTCTAAAATAGTGCTTGGAGTGGGCAAGATAACAGTTCAAACATTTATATCCCTCCTAGTTTGCCACGAAACAATGCAAAAAAAAAAAATGTTTTACAATGATTAATCCCCTAAATATCGCCCATTTTAACATCATTCAGTGGATTTTTCGCAAAATATCGCCAATAGCGCCAAATTGAGTCAAAAAAAAAAAAACAATTTTTTCGCCAACTTGGCGATATGTCGCCAAATTGGCGGCAAATACTTGGCGACCAAAAGCTTGGCGATATATCGCCAAGTGGTCGTGCCAATGCATATCACTTTTGTCTGCATTGAAATGAACACTGATTTACTCCATAAAAGGGGTAAAACACCCCCTTGGAACATTCGAATGCAACCCCAAGGGGAGATGCACAAAAATAAGCCAAAAGAGAAAATAAGAACAATTTTGTTGCTCACGGAAACCAACAGAAATCTTACCAAAGTTTAAAAGAAGAAGAAAGTTTCCTTTCCTAGTTTTAAAAACAAAACAATACATTTTCCGAAATGAAACACTTTAAAAAGAACGATGCAATAACGCAATTGATACGATATTTGGTTAATCTGTGCTTTAGATACCCTTTTCTCGCTAAATGGGCGATAGGCGTGCCAAGCGTGGTAACCCTGACTATTTTGCGTAGTTTCTCTTGGAGCTTTCAATTCCGCGAGACACGCAAAAACGTGCCAGTTGGTGACTTTTCGAAAACGCGCCAAGTAAGGTTCCAAAGCATTTTCACCGGGAAGAAGACAGGGTTGCCAGAGAATTGAAACTAAAAAAATACTACTGTTACTGTGTATTACAAAATACTACTGTTTCCAAACGTTGCCAAAATCAATGTTGCTGAAATGCGAAATCTATGAAAATGAAAAAAAAAAAAAAAAAAAAATCCGCCAAATCTTTTAATTAAGTCATTAGTATATTGGAAATAGGGTTGCTAGAAAAATACTACGCTCGTTATTTGGGCCGAAAAAATACTACCGTAGTATCAAAAATACTACGTCTGGCAACGCTGGAAAAATAACGAAACAAAAATAAGTATGAACAAGTAACCATGGTAACAACATGAAAAGTTGATTTCCGTTGATAAAATAATTCATTTCATCTATCTTTTCAAACAAATTTTATTCTCGAGCAAAACCATTTTAGAATCGTTTGACTTGCTTTACTGAAGGTAAGCCTTGAATTCCGGGATTCTAAAAACAATTGTTACAGCTCTCCTGATGATCGTAGAAACTTCGAAAAAACTTCATTTTATGCAGAAAATTTCAAGCTTTCGAATGACATAAGACTTGAAAATGTGTGTGAAATATTTCTTCCCTATTTTATCGAATTTCCGCTAAGAATTCGAATAGAAAAAGAACGAAATGGAATTTTCGAAAAATCGCTTCGAGGTGCAAAACTACATGCTACAAACTAATTTTGTACCAAGTGGCATGAAAATCGACAGAACGGTTTTGGCGCTACGCGCGTAACAGACAGACAGAAGGACAGAAAGAAAGAAAGAAAGAAAGACAAACCTTCAGCTTTATTATTAGTAGAGAAGAGACAAGTGGCATGAAAATCGACAGAACGGTTTTGGCGCTACGCGCGTAACAGACAGACAGAAGGACAGAAAGAAAGAAAGAAAGAAAGACAAACCTTCAGCTTTATTATTAGTAGAGAAAGAGAAGTAAAACACATTCCCTAGCTGCCTCCCCCCCTCTCTCTCTCTCTCTCTCCTCCCCCGTGTGAAGTACTGTCCCAAACAAATTTTTACATCACGGTTTCCTATTTTTTTTTCATTTTCATGAAATGATACTGAAAAATGTTCGTCTTAAATTAATATAAAATTTAAGTTTTCGAAGCAAAAGACTTAAGTATATGGAAAATTCGTTCACAATTTCGAATTGTGTTTCCTAAATCCTTTTCTCCTTCATTTTAGCTATACCCTTGTGAGTAATTTTTTTCTGTACGTCTTTACATTGCATCTGATCTTTTACGTAAGGCATACAGATACTGTGTGTGTGTATGATCAGCAAATAGTATTTTCCAAAGAGTAATATTATAGTAAAAAACAAAATTAGCTTTTGTATTGAAAAAATTTGCGTACAATTTGCGTAAGAACTGGGCCTAGGTGTTAATTATTGGGATTGTTATTTTCCTAAATTTTATTGATTTAATTTTTTCGCATTAATGAGAAAAATAATTAAAGGGTGTAAGTTTAACAATACATTTAGCGACATATACTGTAATTCTTGTGTCACTAATTTCAAAACAAGATTATAAGTTAATTTTGTGTAGATAATTGCGTCAACTCTCGCTTACGAGTTACGTATAACAAGAAGTGCTATAAGCCTTCAATCCTTCAGCTGTCATTCAATCCGTACGACCTCAACTTCCATGGAAATCGGACGAAAGAAAGCAGTTCCACTCTTTTTTCTTCCTTTTACGCAGTAAAGGAAGTATTGTGATTGCGAAAAAAAATCTATCAAATTTGAGTCTAAATTTTGATTTTGCTCACCCCCGAATGAATGTTCAGTAGTTTTTTCGACCTGTCAGCACGTGCATATGTACCTACCGACATATAAGCAGCCGAAAAATATTTTTCAACCACCCTCGAGTTAGTTACGACGAGTTTTCTCGTGACGTCTGTATGTACGTATGTACGGATGTATGTGCGTATCTGCCTCGCATAACTCAAAACCTACATGCCGTAGAAGCTTCTAGCTTGGTATGTAGGCTCTGAGGATGGTCTAGTTGTGCACCTTCCCTTGTGGTTGCATTCGAATGTTCCCAAGGGGGTGTTTTACCCCTTTTTTGGGGTGAATCAGTGTTAATTTCAATGCAGACTCAAGTGACATGAATTGGCGCGACCACTTGGCGATATGTCGCCAAGCTTTTGGTCGCCAAGTGTTTGACGCCAACTTGGCGACATATCGCCAAGTTGGCGACAAATTTGGTAAAAAAATTATTTCTTGAATTTGGGTTCAACTTGGCACTATTGGCGATATTTTGAGAAAAATTCACTGAATGGAAATTAAAATCAGCAATATTTAGAAAATTAACCATTGTGAAATATTTTTTGCATTGTTTCGTGGTAGATTAGGGGAGTAAATATTTGAATTGTTACCTTGCTCACTCCAAGCACTTTTTTTAACACTTAAGGCAACTATTAAGAAATTTACACGTAAAAGGAAGTAGTGTGGGGGTCCATACCAGATTTTTTATGTACTGCTGTTGAGTCACTTTATTTATTTTATGTTTATGGAATTATTCTTACACTTTTATTTATATCTTTCTGTCTCAGTTATCTCTAAACGTTTCCTAACAAATCCAGGCATACATAAATAAACCACAAATTTGTAAGAAAAAGTTGAGCTTTATTAACGTTGATTTCACAATAGAATAATACGTAGTTTATGCACAAAGCAATTTTAACCGTTTGCATTTAACCACTGTTGCAGAAGCTAAGTTTAGAAAAAGTCCATATCGCCGTAACTATGACAACCATCAGGGGAAAAGTGAGGAGTGTGGGAAATTAATTATACTTTGAGCCGCCTCCTCTTGTTACACGGGGTATAGTACCATTTAACCAGATGTGTTAAAAGTCTTTAATCCTTTCAATGTCATTGTCAACGCGTACGGTAACAGCTCGTAGAATGGATGGAAAAAGGATTGCAAATGTTTTATTCCCTTAATTCTGGTTTTCAGAAAATTTTAGCAAAAATGTTTGCGTTAAGTTCTAACATATTTGCATAGCTGTAACGTCTCGGAATTCATTCTATAATCTTTTGAAACATCATTAGCTAATTTAATTAAGTGATTTTGCATGAGCATTGCAAGAATAAATATTTATGTGAAAGTAACGTCAAAATATCCAGTCTCCGAAATAAAGATTTTGAGTTTTTTAAATGAAAACTCAAAGCGCTGAATGCATTAAAACTAATCTATCTTTGATGCTTCGTTTTTAAAATAAGAGAAAAATAGGCAATAAAGATGAAAGCTTTTTTTAAAATGTAGAAATGAAAATTTGAAGTACTAATTCAATGATATATCTCCTAATACATATTCCAATTTAAACAAATATTTTTTCATAAAGTAAAAGTTTAACGAATAACGTTACTTCAGATGAAATTTTACTAATTTTGTGTGACAATAAGTTCACAACGAAAAGTCGCTTTTCATTACGTTAATATTCAAGTTATTTGCCAAAGTTCTATGAAAATATGTAAGCATGTTGTGGGCTTGCAATAATTAAAATTGACATGAGTTAGTGTTACTGAAGCATAAATCAAGAGAAAAAAAACATAATTTAATAAAGTTAGTAATTTTAACATGAGAAATGTGCGGATCATGCAGTTGTTTAAATGTTTTTGAATAAATTTACTCTAGTTTTCCAAGAAAAAAAAGTATCTCAGGAAATAAGGGGTGGGGTTTAATTATATCCTATTGTACTAAATATTGAATTAAAAACTATAGGTTTTAAAATATCATATGAAATATGGAAAAAATATGCACTTAAATTTGTTATGACATGCCGTCTTAAGAAAGTTTAATTGGTAAATTTAGCACAATCAATTTCAATTACATATAACATAAGGTATGACAATAATTGGCCATGGAACTATCATGGCCCATTCGGTTTTATTGATGAAAATGAAGTTCATAGGGCATTAATGAAAGCAAGAGAAATAATAAGCAGATTGTGGTGAAGTCCTTTTCTTTAACAGCACAAAAGAAGTAACTTTAGCTTCTTGTTGTTTGAGGTATAGACAAATGTTTCTAGTTTCTATTAAGCAGGATTAACAGCTATTTCTTGAAAGACCCAACATTAAGGAAATAAATATTATTTTTACTTGTTACTTTGTTACAAAATATGTAGGGAGGTTCACGTGTTTAACTTGGGGAGGTTCTACTACCGCTACATTTTTTATTATTCTATACTGGTATCGTAATTTAGTATTCAAATTACAGGAGCATAGAGAAGGCTGAAATTTCTTTATTTACTTTAAAATTGAGATAAACCTTTAATGGTTTCGGGTATTAGTTTCGATTTATGAAGCATCAAACAACGACAGTTAATGACTGTACTATAGGGTACATGAAAACATTTATTGCAATAATTTAATGTTCTTAAATGGTCCATTATTGGTACATTCATCTTATGGTTATTAATATAATCAAAGAGCCACGCAATTAGTTATTGACGAAGACCTTATGAACAAACAAATATATGTAGAGCAAATTACAACGTTAAGGAGGCACAAATGAGCTTCCATGTTTCTAATTTTTCTCTTGATCTTCCTTTGATCTTTCCCTTGAACTACACTGCTCAAAACAATTAGGGGAGCACATGGTTTTAACAAAATTACGTAAAGATGTATACCAATAAGCAACATAAAATGAATCGTTCTTAATTTAAAGCCTACCAGGAAACGGATTAAGATAATTTTATGAACAAATTAAAGTTAATGAGGCCAAAAACCAGAAAAAGGAGATAAGTGCGAAAATCGGGATGTTGCAAAAGCGTCCGTTTTTTTGCCGCAACTGTTAAATTCGATAACGCAGAAGTTTTTTTACATTTCTTTTTTGGAGAGAAGGTTACTTGAGAATGTCTCAACAACGTGATTTACCGGAATCCATGCCATGGCATGTTATAGGCAGGCTGGAATCCGGGAAAACACAACGTTGTGTCGCGGATGATGTCGGAGTCGTCAGAAGTGTTGCAAGGCTGTGGAATCGATTCCAAGAAACAGGAAATGTTTGACGTCGATCAGGGCAAGGTCGGCCACGCGCCACTACAGCAACTGATGACCGGTATATACGGTTAACAGCCCATCGAAACAGAATAGAGAATGCTACGCATCGGAAAAGGCAGTTGCTCTTGGCAATAGGACGAAGGGTGTCCAGCCAAACAGTACGTAATGGGATTCATGAGGGAGGGCTCTATGCACGTAGGCCAATGGTTTGAATTTTGTTGACCCCATGCCACTGCGTGGCCCGAAGAAGACGGACTGCTGAACATCGAAATTAGGAGCAACATGGTTGGAGCCAAGTGCTGTTTACAGAGGGGTTGCAATTCAGTCTGGAGAGTGACAACGGACTTGTTCTGGTATGGAGGGACAGGGGCACTCGAAAACACCCCGCATTCGTTCGTGAAAGGTCACAAAACAGACGAGCAGGTTGGGTGGTATGGGGTGGAATCAGCATAGGCGGACGTACGGACCTGCATATCATTTGGAATGGCACTTTGACGGGACAAAGGTATGCAGACGAGATATTGAGACCTCATGTCATCCCTCACGCTGTAGCTATTGGATATTCCTTTGTTTTTCAAAACGATATTGCTCGACCGCTGAGAGCTCGTCTGGTGGAGAACATGCTTGAAGCTGAAAAAATACAGCGTATGGAATGGCCAGCGTGCTCTACTGACCTGAATCCAATCAATCATGTTTGACCCGTGCTCTGAAGATGCATTGCTGAGTGACAAAGGTCGCCTGTTACTGTCCGAGACTTGCACTTCTTGAGGAGTGGAACAGTACTCCCCAAATTCAGACCCATAAGCGTCTCGCATCCATACCAAACAGGTGTGCAGCAGTCTTAGCTGTTCAAGAAGACCACAAGCCTTATTAAAACACATGCAACATGTCTAAACAGTACCTTTTTTCATCTTTTACATGTAACCAAAATGTTGCCTAAAACCATCTTTTTATGTTTTTTCCACATTTTCATAGAATTAAAGATTAATTCCAATATTTTTAGGTCTTTTTTTCTGTATTGTGCATTAATACACGCGTACTATCCATTATACGCCAATCCGTGGCTGTCTTGCACGGTTTTCTTCATTTTTTTGCTTGCTCTCCTAATTGTTTTGAGCAGTGTATTTAGGAATTTAGGATATTTTTTCTATTCTCGAGCAGAGAAAAAAATGACGCATCTTACCTTAACTCCGATAAAAATGATGCCTGAGATGCAAATTTTTCACTTCACTCCTAAAAAAATTACTCATCGAATGATACGAAATCTTTGAAGCCATCTTAAATTCTGTACCTCAGAACCAGACTAACGTAAGTCCATTTTCGTCATTTTTCGGTAGAGGGGAAAAACGATTGTCGAATACATCGTTTTTCCCCTCTACTGAAAAATGACGAAAATGGACTTACGTTAGTCTGGTTCTGAGGTACAGAATTCATCTGAAGAAAACGTTTTTACAAATCGTTGAAGTCATTTGAAAGAGAACAGACTCTTTCAAACATCGTCTCCAATTCTCTAAAAACACTTGACGGTGTTTTTATCGCTTGAAGCCTTTTTTTCATTTTTGCATTGCATATCTGAAGTTTCGTCATGAAAACGTATTTTACCAAGGCTCTTTTCCAGGGCCGTCATTTCAAGTTTTTCCAGGGGGGAGGGGGCAAAGGGTTAAAACACAATGCAATTTCATCCGAAAACATCAAAAGCCACACCATTTATAGGTAAACACATTGATTTCTCAAAGTCAGGGGGGCGGATTGACCCTCCCTGACCCCCCCCCCAAATGACGGGCTGCTCTTTTCCGTATTTTTCCCTATTAAAATTGAATAGCTTCTTAATTCTCAAAGTTTTATTTATAAAAGCATTATATATAAGTGCATTTACTATGTTGATTTGAGCGATTTAATTCAACTTTTCTTGCAACACAACACTTTTTTGTTCAAAGATGTCTGGTTACAAGAACTTCATGGTGTAAAATTTTACATTTGTAGCTGTCATATACTGTAAAATTACAAAATGGCAACTATAACAACCTAGTTTTTAGCAATTTCATCAGGATGAGATTTTCTATTTTTAAGGATCTATGTATGCATTCAAATTTAATTTTACACTTGGAAATATAGATACATGCTATCTTTAATTTTAATTTATTAATTGAATAAAGAAACATTAAAGAAACAGAGTTGTGTGAGAAACATGCACAGCGAAAAATGTACTTGAAAACCATTATTTCATTATTATTATTAGTGATAAGTCCATGTCACGTGATGTTCTCCCTTCTTTCTTCTGAAAAATGCACCAACCTATTTTCAGAACATTTTAATGTCTCAAGTGTTTAATTGATTGGGTATACATGTATATTTATATATCGTAGACTTTTTATATACGTTTAACAGAACGGAGAGTCTTCTGTAGAAACAAGAAACTTTTGAAGGCCCCCATGAAAGAGGTTGTTGATGTCCACCGTGAAGGGTGTTCACGGTTCCGTTCTAGAGGGGGGGGGGGAGGACTATAAACATAATATTCCACAGACAGAATCTTACGAAATTTTGAACATAGAATGTCAATTAAGTATACATTCAATGGCAAGAACATGAAATATTCCAAAACGTTATGTTCAAGAGATCGTGACGAACAAATAGTGTGGAAAGTGCTGACGGCAATTTATCAAAATCAAAGATTTCAATTATTCGTCTGCCACCCTACAGTCCTGATTTGACTCCCCCAACTTTTCCTTGATATCGTGCTAAAAAATAACACTGAAGGACACAATTTTGAGACAGTTGACAAAACCAAAAAATCTTGCATTAGGGATTCATACGACAATTTCCAAAATGCCGACCATGAGGCCTTAAATGCTTGAAATCCACTGGAAAGAAAAGGTCGGCGCAGGGGAAGTTTATTGCGGAATCTATTTATGTAAGGTAGATTAGGGGGTGGGGAGGGAAACGCCGTACACAGAAACAGCTAGCCAGTCAGTTGAAATGAAGGACCATGCACTTGAGACAATACATAAATTGGTTTTGATCTACCGCAGGTTTAAGA
>JAXGGA010015586.1:0-28780 GCA_038373865.1 Uloborus plumipes
GTTTAGCTTTTGTGCAAAATTTGAGAAAAATCGGTTAATATCTTCAGGGGGCGCTGCAATCGCAAAGTTTTATCACAGCTTTTATCGGGATTTTATGGTTAAAATATGAAAAACAATGCCGTTAGCTAATCTCATTGCATTCTTTTACTCATAAGATATATTCATGCATTCAATATATGAATATGAAATGATTTTGTGAGTTATTTCATATGAAATAACTCACAAAAAATTATTTTATATGATATATTTACATTTCAAACATTTAAAAAGAAACAAAAACGTGAAAAAAGTGATTTTTTTAAAAATATATATATATCATATAAAATAATGTTTGAGTCATTTCATATGCTTTTAATGCATGAAAACACCTTTTGAGTAAAAAAACGCAAAGAGACTAGCTAAACGCATTCTTTTTGATATTTTAACCATAAAATCCATAACATAGCTATGGTAAAACTTTGCGATCGCAGCGCCCCCTGAAGATATTAACCGATTTTTCTCAAATTTTGCACAAAAGCTAACTATCACCAAAGACAACTTTTGGCAACTATTAGAAGTTGATCTGAAAAACTTTTTATTTTTCGCCCCACCCTAATGGACAGATCGATTCAGAATATTTTTTTTACTAACAGAGAAAAAATAATTAAATACATCAAGAAAATCCCCAGCTGTATTTATTTCTAAATCATCTAGGCGATAGAGTTTGAATAATTTGGTTACAATCATTAGAGACAAAGTATGTAATCCAGTTGCCATCAGCTAAGTATAATCATGATCAATCTTTCACTAATTTTTGATGGGTGAATTTTAGAATAAAACTTTTAATAATGAAAAAATAAAAACTGTGCTAAAATGAGTAATATAAAATATTAATAAAAAAATACAGCTAATCATCATGAAAATGCAGTAAATAACTTGAGTTATAGCGAGTGCACAACTTTCTTGTAATATGTCAAGTACTTTTTTGGTCTGGTGAAGGGCCTCCACAGTAGTTTCATAATAAATATTTACAACATTGAATTGACAATTAATACATTAATTGTGATATTTTTTGTTTCATTCATATTTTGTCATTGACCATCTTTGCTCGGTTTCCATTTTTTGATTATCTATTAATAAATTTGAAATAATCCAGTCCTTAACATTCATCCCTCAAAAATTAATGAAGGATTGCAGCAATTTTGTACAAATTGCTAATCTTGAGAAAGATGAGAATTTTATAAAAATCACCAAAATGTAAAACTAATTGAACAAGTTAAAGTCCTACAAGCCAACTAATTTCTGTTAAAAGTGAAAAGAATTTTTTGAGCAGACGTGATACATAAATATTCAACAAAATTTCAAACAAAAAACAGAATAAATAAAGATAACATATTAACTAAATTAAAGTACTCATACTTGGAGGGTAGTTTCCATTGGTTTGCATCACACTGGTAGGCTGTTGGTTCCAATTATTTTGCTGATAATAATTTAAATGATTCACAGAACCAGACATTTCATTTTGCAGATTTTGTCCAGACATGTTTTGGTAGGATGTGTCTGAAAATATCAGATTTATTATTGAACACATTTTCAAATACAAAGCAGTTTGTATCCCCCCCCCCTCCCCCAGAAATCAGTTGTGGAGTTAGACAGAGTGGAAAATCGTAACTTGTTGATGGGAAAACTGCTTCCCATGGACATTTAAAAATTAATGAAGTTGGTGGGAAATATTCTTCCTACTGCTTATAAAAGGTTAAAGGACATGAATATTCAGGTATTTACTACAGAAAAAATATTACTATTACTTAAAACAGAAATTTTTCTAATACTTGGTTTACTACACAATTGCCAAATTGAACCGTTTATTTCAAAAACCAGTCAACAGACATTTTTTTCAAAATTGAGTTATTAGTGCCATGTGATTCTTTAGGGGTAAATACACATTTTAGTACAGACAAAGAAAAAAAAAACGGTACTTTTATAGTATGAAGACAACTAGCAAAATTTTGGCTTTAGTGCAAAAACCAGTCAACCGCGTCTGTTATCTGGTTTTTGCACTAAAATAGATTTTTTTGCGGCGCACCTTTGGTGTTACTGGTCTGGCTTGCTCTTGGCTGTTCCTAAACGTGAGGCAGCTGCAGAGCTAATGGTACATAAAAGGAGGGCTACAAAATTTTATGCTAATTTAAAAGAAGCATCCAAGAATGAGGATAATGAAACTGCAGCCCTATGCTTTGATTACATGCAAAACTTGCCTCTCCCGAATATTCCTGTCCAGGAAATTTTTTATATGAGACAACTATGGGTAAACGTTTTCAGTATTTGTGATTTAAAAAGTAGTAAATCAAAAATTTATCTTTAGCATGAAGGAGAAGGTAATAAAAGCCCAAATGAGGTATGAATTTTTTTACTACACTACATACAAACCGAGATACCTGTAACTGTAAAAAAGCTCATCCTTTTTAGTGACGGACCATCAGGCCAAAATAAAAACCATACGGTTGTAAGATTTCTAATGATTCTTTGTGACAAAGGACGTTTTGATGAAATCATTCACAACTTTCCTGTTCGTCGACATTCATTCTCCCCATGTGACAGAGACTTTGGATCTATAAAAAGAGTTATAAGAAGGGTTGATAGAATTTATACTCCAGATGAGTATAGTGAACTTATTTTAAAGGCTAGTAAAACAAGTCGTTTTACCATCCATATAGTTACACCGAAAGATATTTTTAATTTCAAAACGTGGTGGCCACGGTATTATAAAAAAATAACCCACTCAGATGAAACCTCAGGAAGAGGTATTCCTAAAGATGAAAAAGATATTTTCAAAATATCAAATTATAAGCAGTTCATTTACAATAACAGAAGTCATGGGAGAGTGGTGGTAAAGCCACATATTGATGGATTCGTTGAGTCTACATTTTCACTTCTAAAAAAACAAAATCTCCCAGAATTGCCTACTGAAAGGGCATATCCTTCAGGAAAGGTGAGAATTTCTTTTTCCTTGATATAAACTTACATCTTATGCTCAACCTTATCAACTCTCGTTTCATATTTTAGTTTAACTTTTTTATTTTGTCGTTATCGTTATAGGTTCCTATTAATGTAAAGAAAATTCGAGATCTAAACAATCTCAACCAATATCTAATTGTATATGAAAATTTCTACACCAGCATTTTGAATTGGCCAACTACTAATAGTGAAAACATAGTCGAAATAGTTTACGATAACGAATAGCTATCTCTCCAAGAACCGAAATATGACAAAAAATACCTTATATAATAATGTAATTAGTAGGTGATAAATAAAAATATAATGTTTTTCCCTAACATTCTCATTTTTACTTCAAGATATTACAAAAATTGAGAGCAAAGCTCTGAAAATACGCGTGAACGATTAGTTCATTGCAAAAAGCAGTCAACTACAAAAGTTTTAATAATTTTTTTTGCACTGAAGATAAGACGTAAGAAAATATTTTTTTGTCGGTAAAGTATCCAAATGAGGTCTACTTTAAGCCTAAAAAAATAGCAACACCTAAATAAAAAGCAGTAGGTTGTTAAACAGTTTTTTTCGTTTTTCTCAAAACAACAAATTTGTCTGTTGACTGGTTTTTGAAATAAACGGTTCAATTATTCGGACTTATTTTTCTTCTATTAGAAGACATTTTCCCAACTATAAAGGTAAAAGCTTTATTTCTCAGACAAATATTTGCAGAAACTAAAACTTACTATCTACAGGTGTTTGTGACTGCAACTGTTCATTGTTGTACGATTGAGAAACGTCCTGTTGCTGTTGCTCAGATTGTTGTTGAAAATCCAGTCCTTGTGTAACATTCTGAAACAAATTTTAGCTGCATAAAATTAAAGGAAAACAAATGCAACTCTCAAAGTATTTTTTATCTAATTTTTTTGGCTAAAATTTACTATTTCAAATGCATATTATTATTTAAACTTTCCAAAAAGTTTTCCTGGCATAAAGCATGGGGATTCAATATTCTTCACATTCACGCTGAAGGCTGCTAGTAAAGATAAAAATCACAAGAATACTTTTATTTTTCTTTTATAAAAACATTGTACTATTGGAAATTTGAATTACAAATTTGAGACATGCCTAGGAAATATGGTCTAGTTTTCAGGAAACTGGAGTTTCACTTAAATTTAAAGCGACATAAAATTTTTAATAGATAATCAAAAATAAGAAGAACATGAGTTTTCTTTTAATTTAGCACATTCATTTGACACTCATTTCAATTTTTGTTATAATTTAACCTGAATTTTTTTTACCTCAAATCTAAATGTTTCAAGTGCATCAAAATATTTTTTCCAAATTTTCCCAGAACTTTATAAAACTCTCATTTCTTGGTTCTGCCTATATCCTCAAATTTAAAAAACTTTTTGCATTTTTACATATTACAGTCTCTTTGTTAATTTTTAAGTTTGAAACATTGCTATAGCGAAATAATTGGTCGTGATACAATCATTCAAAGAGGGGATACATTTTTTAGGGCATTCTTTCTCATTTCGACCAATTTGTTTGTGTCATTATCTGAGATTCTGACATCAAAAACAAAAGCATCAAAACATTCACTCAATACATCAGCTGAACAGCAACATTATCTCCTAGTTAGAAAATAGTCTAAAAGACCTCAATAAAAATTCCCACAAATAGTGTTTAACTCTAACGACATTAATTGTCTACAAATCACACTGCTATGACAAGTGCAAATTTTTCGATTAAAATTTTTTTACCTAATTTTATATGGCAAGCAATCTATCCTAAGCAAATTTGAGATGGAAAAACCGTATACATACATTGTAATTTTGGACCAAAACAGTAAGATTCCTCAGCCATTCTGGATCTTCCTGATCTTCCAATTCACCTTGCCCCCTCATAAAATAAGGATCATGGTATTTTAGTTGTGTTCCCAACTAAACAGGAAATAAAAAAATTGTTAAACAAGAAAGAATTTGTAATTGGAACACATATACAATTTTTTTTTGAACAAATATAGTGTTCATCATTTTAAAAAAATCAAGGTTTTTAATGTTTTAAAAATAATATAATGCTACTTCATTTGACTTGGAAGGTAGAAATGCTTTGCTATAATAACTCTAGTAAAGTTTTGAATAAAATTTAAATTGCTACAAAAATGTACAATCATGTGGTGTCTTAAAATTTTTGATAAGGTTAGTTTTATGTGAATTTCTATTAATTTGTGAAAGTGATTAATTTTATAAACACTCACTAAAAGTGGCAGATCAATAAATATTATTTATAAAAAAACTCAGGAAACATTAACTTAGTAACAGGTTAACTACAAAAATACTGAAAGAGCAAACATTTACGGCAATAATTTTGTGAGGAATATCTTTCTGAAAGCAAAATGAGTTAAATTAAAATGCCTTTTTGGAAAATATTATTAATTCCTTTTAATTCTATTTCCTCAAATGCATCAGCATTTTACGAATAATATAACTTGAATCATCCTTAGAAAAATAGGTTTAAAACAAATATATAAACACATAATTTAAAAAGTTTGTATTCCAGCACATACACAGTTAATGCTTTAAATTTCAACAAAATAACATCTTGGAGAAATTATTATAATCCACATACAATTCTATTATTAGCTGCCAATATTAATTTGAATTACTTTGGTTGGTTCTTTGTGTTCTCGTTAATAAAAAGTAACTGCTATATCAAAGTTTTTAGTGTTTAGAGTCCAAGAGCTAGCAACGTTTTCGAGTGACAATCTTAAGACGTCTGGCTCTTTAATATATCTTTCCCTGTGCTCTTCTAAGCAGCATGCCGGGTGTCTGGCGGATGAGAGGAGTTGTGTTTTTTACTGAGCATCACATTTTTGCTGGTAAAAAGTGACTTTTTAACCATTTTAGGGCAATTAGAAACTTAAACCTGTCGTAAGTATGTCATGTAATATATTAAAGGAAAGCTCTATTTTTTGCCTTCCCAATGACTTTTTTTTTTTTTTTTTCATTTTTTAACAGCTTTGTATTTTGTACAATTTTCATAGTAAAAATTTAAAACTTGGCCAGATTACTTATCTTGTCATATGCGTCCTTCTCACCAATTTTGATTAAAATCGGAAATTATGAGGTCTAAAATTCTTTTTCCATGATTGATTTGACGTGGAATTGCCCAAAAATGACTTAAAAATCACTATTTTTTTTCCAGTACAAGTCTGATGCGCAGTAAGAAGCGCAACCACTCTCAGCTGCTAGACACCCTGCATGCTGCTTAGAAGAGCAGAGAGAAAGATAAATTAAAGAGTCAGAAGTCTTAAAATAGTTGTTTTTTTGACGTTGCTAGCTCTTGGACTATTACGTTTCATAGTTGAATAAGCTTTAAAATAATAACAACCAGACATACTTTCAAAACTTCCGTAATAAAATCCAATGGAAATAAGCTTGGATGAGCATGGAAATTTCCGGAAATGACTTCTAAATAATGAAGACCCTAGAATTAAGAGTAAAAAAGTTATTGATATAATAAGTATAATACAAGCATTGATTATAAACAAGTACTATATTAATCATATTTATAGTATGCATTAGTACAGAAACCAGCAGCAATAGCCAGGAAGGGGGGAAAGTTCCAGCAAAGACATAAAACTATATGGACTGTCCAGGGAAGTCGCAAGGGGAAAATGTAAACTTAAGTAACCTATCTGCAAAAGTTTAAACAATTTTTTTTTCTCTTCAAAAAATTAAGTTTTAGCCTCATCCCAACTGGTTACATGAAACAGTTGTAATAACACAATAAGTTATTCACTAATAAAGCTTTTTTTGCTTTTGAAAATGTTTTTAAAAAAATCCTTCAATATTAAGCTGACAACACAGTTGAACCTTGTTAATTCGAACAGACTAAAACGGACTACGCTTCCGATTCCCGTCCTCTTGTATGTTGCTGTTTGGAACAGACAAACTGCTCTTAAAACACTGATTTTAAAGGTCCTTGGGAGAGCTTGTTTTAATGAGGTTTGGCTCTAGAATAAAAAGACAGAACTACATTCAAAATTATAGCTAATAAAAAATAGTGTGTATACATTTGCACTTAAGGAAATGTTAGGGACCACTCTTCAGTTAGGCATTATCACTCATGATAAGCCTATAATTGTTGTTCAATCTCAAGCAAGCTTTTCTTTATGTGATTTTTGAAGAAAAACTTATTACATTTTTCATTAATGTAGCATTTAGCACATTTACACATTGAAGAAACTGATTTACTTGTGACTAACACATTTTTTTTTCTTGGTAAAGAAAAAAACGGGAAAATAATGAATAAATTTAACAATGCTTCTTTTCAAAAGTACCATGTGCTTTAAAAGTGCACAGTACCCTATTGCATATAGTGATCCATTAACACAGTGTTTTACTAACTTTTATAATTTCAACAGAATAAATAACTAATATTTTTTTTAAATGACGCAACAATAGCAGGCTTTGAAATATAATTCAACTATTGATCTTATAATACTAAGAACATGAATTGTAATGTAACAAAAAATAGTACCTCTTCCAAAAGTCCATGTTCAATCAGTCTCAAGGCATAAAGAAATTTGTACATCTATTTCAAAAACAAGAAAAAAGGAATATAGGTTAATTTAAAAGGAACAAAACTCAAAGTGAAGGATCAATTTCACATTAAAACAAGAAAAATAGATTTTTACCTGCAAGTGTGACAGCATATAGCCAGGGTTTGCTAACGACTGAGCGTACTCATAAATTTCAGTGAATTGAATAGCTTCATTTGTTGCAAACTCCTCAAATGGTAACCTATAAGTTAAAAGAAAATTCAGCTTTTTAATTTCCACTTTAGTATCAAAACATTGCATTAAAACATAGCAAATAATGGTTATGCGCTTTTGCACATTATGCAAAAATAATAAAATTACATGAACCTATCTAGATAAAAATTGGATCTACATTAGGAAGACGGTAATTTTGAACAAGGTTTTAGTTGGGATTGTTTTTTCTTTTTTTTACATCATTGGGCAACTTTTTAAAAGAAATTTATTACTTTTTATTTAAGTACTACTAAAACTTCCGAAAACAAAGATTATAAATACAGTAGACAAAAACGATTTTCTGTGACAATGAAAGAATGCATGCGCGTTTTATGACCAGTACAACATGCACAGCTTAAAATCTCATATCAGGATATTACAAACATGTTTCGTTGCAGAAAAGAAAGAAAAGAAAAAAAGTGGCAATTATGAAAATGGATTATACTTTGACAAACATTTTATAATAATGAAGTACTTGGAAAAGTTCACGCCCAATAAATTGACATATAAGTAAGAAGAAAGCAATTTCCACATTGGTTTGAATATTCCTTTCAGCCATCATACTTTTTTTCATTCAGTATTTTTTTCAGTTTTTAGAATTTGTTGTAAAGCCAAAAGTCTTCCTTAAAGACAATGGGATGTTCATTCACATATTGGCGTATTTACTACGGCCCTTAGATTATTTTCCCTCATGATTTTGAATGTTTTCCCTCTTTGGTTATTAGAATTTTCTTTTTCAGTTATCAGACTTCTTCCTCAATTTTCAGGATTTTCCTTATTTAAGACACTAAAATTTTCACTCAGTCATCCGGATCCCCCGGTCTTCCTTCATTAGATTTCTCAATAGGTCATTCGAATTCCCCATGGCCATTCAGATTGTGTGGTCAGTAATTAAAACTTCCCCATAGTCATCAAGATTTTACAAGAAGGTACATAGTTTCAGAATTTAACCTAATTTAATTAGTCATACCTTGTTAATTTAAACAATTACTGCTAAGATGAACTACATGCGCAATCCCTCCCCATTATTTGCCGTTTCTTGCTATAAGATGAGCTACTGTTAAGGCAAAGTGATTTCTAAGGTCCCTTTGAATTTGTTTTAACGAAGTTCGACTGTATTCTAATTTATTTTGCCTCCTTGATATCTGGCACACATTAACATGCCCAAAAAACAACTTTCTGCTACTGTAAAACATTAAATATATATAATAATACTGCTTAAAACTCACCTGTGATCAGAGCTAAGCAGAACCAACTTGCTACTTTTCTGCTCAAATGTTCCAAACTCTACTTGAGCCATAATGTAACAAAAATGTGCCGCTGAAAGACATCCTCTGCTTGCTGAAAGTAAGATGCTTACTATGAATAATCATTTGGTTTAAAAGAACAAACATAATGGTACAGGAAACATCTGAAAATCTTTAAGCTAAAAGGTCAATTCTGATCAAACATAGTAATAATTCATTTAAAGGGACAAGGTTTGGCAATTTCACCTGAAATTTCGTCTTTTACTTTTTTATAGTATTAAAAAGTTTAAACTTGTATCTTTCCAACCATATACCACACTTGTTTATAAAAAAGTAGAAGCATCAGAACTTTTCATTCTTTCAAAAGCATTCACCGTGTTCATCACATGAATCTTTAAACGCATTTTTCTTCAAACATGAATTTTTCATGTTTATGTTCCTTTTTCTCAATATCTATCAAACTTACAGGACCAATTTTTTAATGCTGCTTATATTACGTAGTTTTACACATGTTAATAAAAGGATTTGACAGTATAAAGAAAAATTTATTTTCATGGAGTCAAAAATCAAAAATGCGAATTTTAAAGTGGTTTTGAGTAAAATATTAATTTTATATTTTCAATTCTACTCAGAGAGAAAAAGACGAGTTAAAGTATGTAAAATATGTTATTCTAACATGCATAAAAATTTCTTTCACCACTTCTGAGAAAAAGGTACATAAAGTTGGTGAATATGACATAGCCGAGATAAGGCTTACCCAGTCCCCTTCAAGAAGAATGTTTTCAAGAATATAAAAATGCATTAATAATATAAAATGTTTTTATGCCTTTTAGATTTGTGATTGCACTGACATCAAGACAAATTAATCAAGTACAAAATTAAACATTCAAATACATACCTAACGTATCTCCAAGCGTAGTTATGCTTCGCGAATCGACATCAGGATGACTTGAAGGATTCGACAAAATCATAGCTAAATGAGGTCGCCAGTCTCCCCATTTCTTATCAGCAACAAACTGAAAGCAATAAAAATAATTTAACAATTCACCAAACGCCTTAAAAGCTACTTGAAACTTTGCTATTAGGTTAAGTCTAGTGGTCTAAACATTGTAAAAGATGTATGTAACTAAATGCCACAGTTTAAGTCCAAAACGGATAAAAAAAAGCTGTGTTCATTTTAAAAGTTTACCCCTTAATAATAAAAAAGGACAATATGTTTATGCATTTTACAGGTAAAATATTCAACTATTTTTTATTAAGTGAAGTGTTATAAATAACATATTAAAACTCCCATTTTTGCCTGAATAGCATTAACATGAATTTAAGACTGTATTTGGACAACCACAGCAGTAGCAAAAGAATTGCTACAAGTTTTAAAAGAGTGTACGGCATGTAAAATTGTTCAAAATGTATTTTAGTCTTTCTTTCTCATCTAATGAGCTTTTGCTAGCTTTGGCTGTAGAGAACCGAGTTAGGTACTCATTTAAATAGATTATTCGTAATTGACTTAATTCAAAAGTATACAAAGCTCCTTTTTCGACCAATATAAGTAGTATATCAGAACTTTTTACTTACTGTGACAGCAGAAGGTTGCCTTCCAGACATTAATTGGTACAGTGTTTGAAGTGGATCATTTAGAGCTAGAGAATTAGCAAATCTTGTCATGACGCTTGCATAAGTCCTAAGATCCATTTTTGAAGCTAAAAACAAGGCATGTCCCCATAAACCATGCTTCATGGCCCACTCCAAAGCATCCTAAAAGTACATAACACAAATAAATAACTATAAAGAAAGATGAAGCGAAAACTGCCGTTTCTCAAGAGGAAAAAAATGAAAATTCAATAGCATTTAGTCTCTTCTTCGCTAAACTTTTCTAGGGAATTATGGTTTCCACAATTATTCAGCGGTGAAACTGATTAAGATTCTGAAAAACAGTACACGCACTCAGAAATAGAACAGAACAAGAGCATGTTCAAAAAACAAATTATAAAGCCTTAACCCCTCGAAAAAACAAAAGAAAAAAGAAAACATTTTGGATAGTTACTGAACAAGAATAACCACAAATGCAATGCAATTCCCCCTGTGCATTACGAAAATATTACTTTTTTATAGTTGGCCAACTTGGAGGTCTATAAATACCCAACTTAACATTATGTAAAAAACGTTCTTTGTTCATACTACCAATAAAAAGGTGAGAATAATTTTCTTAGCATTTTCAAACTCGGAATTATCAAATTAAAACCCCCTACAGACAGGGTTGTCATTTCGTCCACTTTTTTACAAAAAGTCCGGGACGCCGGAAGAAATAGACGAAATGGGCAAAATTGGACGAAATGAAAAAAAAAACTTTTTTTTTCATTCGTTTGATGTATAAAAATGTTATGATGTACAATTAGTATCTCTCTTGCATTACCTATTTCCCAAAATAGAATGATGATATCATGCAAAAAAAAAAAGAATGGCAATTAACCCATTGATTTTTAACTAATTTTAGTTGAAAGAAATAAAATTTAACATAGTGAATAAACTATTGAGTGTAATTACAATATTATAAAGTAGACAAATAGAAAAAAAAAGTGTTTTTCTTTAATACATATTTTTAAAAAGAAATTAAAGTGTTCTGTCACCTTAGATATTTATTTAACACATTACAATCCCTTAAAAAGTAAACTTTATATGATATTTTCTCAAATTCTATGGTTAAATTTTGTTTGAATTAAATACACATATAAATGTATATCATTTGTATTTGAAAATGCATTAGATGCTACAAGAAATATTGGTTTAATTTTGATTCATTTGATCATTTTACGTTATTTTTTTTGAGGATTTAATGAATGTTACCCCGTTGTAAAATATTTATGTACACAGCATTGTTATATGGATATATTAATGTTATTACGGGAACATATTTCATTTCATGGCAAAATTTTCTTTCTTGACATCAAATAATGTTTACTTCATAGGGTTTTTAATATTTTGAGACTAAAACCTTTTAAAATTGTCATTTCTATTTTTATATTTTATATACACTTTTATTGTTGGCAATGAAACTCCTTCACAAAAAAAAAACATCTTAAAATTATTTACTGCTGATGTGTGCTCTCGTAAGCATTTAATCTTATCGTTAATATTCATTTATTTTATACAGATACAATACTATATTTTTATAGTATCTGTTTATTAAATATTTGTTGGTATACATAATTATGTGTACTAATTTTGATAATAAAACTAGTAACTCATTGAAAAAAAATCAATATTTTAAAACATTACTTTTAAACTTTGGATTTTTTAATCAAGAACTGTCATTTTCTTTAAAGTGGACAAAATGGACGAATTGGAAAAAATGCTATTTTGTCCGGGGCGGTTTTTTCCAGGTTTTTTCCGGCGGTTTTTTCCGCCCCGGACAAAATCAAACAACCCTGCCTACAGATGAATTACAGTAAACTCCCCTTTATCCACGGGGCTTTCACACTTTTGTTTTCTTTCTTTTATGGTGATGATTTACTGAATGCAGAAAAATACGAGTGTGTTATCCGTCATTTTTGGCTTTTGAAGATATTTTATGCATTGTTATCATTTTATTTATAATGTTATCATTTATAGCTATGACTGAAATGTATGTGTAGTGTTAGGGCCCTGCTCCATATTGACGTAAAGCAGAAAAATAAAGCAGAAGCGTAAAATGGAGCAAATAGTGTTCCTATGGAAAGTACCCAGATTTTCAGTTTCTGCCTTCAGTTTTGGTCGCGTTTTACGCTGATGTGGAGCAGGGCCCTTACTGACTTCTTTTAGCTATTGCATACACTAGAATCATTTTTTTTTTCTCTTTTCTTTCTGATTCACGGTATTTGCTTATCCGCAGTTACCACGACACCCCCTAGCCAGAGGAGAATCGAGAGTTTACTGTGCTTAACTTCCTAAAATAATAAATCATAAAAACTATAAATTGATATTTAAGCAATGTGAGAAAATCTGCTTCAATCAACCTGATATCTAGAGGAGGGGTATGCTTTTTGTTACGTCATAGAAATGAAAAATGAAACACGGGTTACGGAAACATTATTACTGCCTATTTTGCCTCAGCTCATTTATATAGAACAGGATTTTAAACATAAAATCTTATTAAGTCTCATTACAGTTAGAACATAGAATTTTTCGGTGAAATTTAATTCTGTATTAAATAAACTATGATGTTGCTCTTTGAGTAGAAGAATCAGAGAAACATATTGGCATAAGTCATACCCTGATTTGCCCACTAGCATATGTGGTAAACTCGATGACTATTTAAAAATTCATACCTACCAATTGAAGTCTTTAATGAAGGATTACAATTATGTAACTAAACTAGAATCATCTGTATAAGTTTTATACCGTTTCAAATAGACATTAGAATATTCATATTCATTCAATGAATTTTTAACTTGAATTTAATATCAATAAAGCATTACTCCAATATTTTTTTTTTCTTTTTGATACTAGCATACAAAATACAATTTCTCTAAAAAAAAAAGTTTTGAACACTTTTATACACACAGAATTTCGACAGGATGGTAAGCACCATGTTTTTTTCTGTGAATTTTACTACTACTTATATTAAAAACTGAGTATCTTTCTATGTCCTGCTTCATTCTCCAGAACAACAATGAACTAAAAGTCGAACCAGGTACCAATAGATTCATAATTTTTCAGGCTTTATTAGTTTTAATTTACATGAGGTTTGATAAAGCAATTCGAAGAAATTAAGAAAAATTTTTGCTCAAATTTTAAGCCATTTGAAATGAATGATTAAATAGGAAATCCATTGTAATAAAACATGGTTGACATGAAACAGTAATAATAAATTTAATAATGAGAATTTTGAATGAAGGCTCAACTGAACCAAACATGAAACTCATTAGCGGGCCAGGAGCGTAGTATGTCTTAAAATTTTATGAACATTAAATTATATCAAATAATATAGCAGCAGAATGAGGTAAAAGTTAGGGGGGGACGTTATGAATCAACATGCCACAGGAAGCTAATCTAGCTGCTCTGGCAGCTAGTAGATTCTGAAACCTTGTCAAGTCCGATAAACATACTTTACCTTTTTGTGGCCGAACAAGAGGAATTCCCGGAACTTGCGAGTTATCTTATCCACGTCCACACTTCTAGAAGTATTAAGGATATTTTTATCATGAAGAACCACTATTCCTTCATCGGGAGAAGACGCATCACCGGCATGTGACTGACTAGAGGAATCGTTGACGTCTGCTGGAGAATTATCTCCTTGCGGCGTCTCGATGGCTTGTTTCAATGGAACTGAAATAGGGCGGAGCACTTCGTGGTCTTTCAGCAAAAGCTCAGCAATATCACTACCAGCTACAGACTGAAAAATAGATAATGAATAAATGGTTAAAAAAATACATATGAATTGACTCATTTTAAATAGGGACAGTTTAAAAAAATGCTCTGCTACATGCAAACGTTTGATGAATAATTTTCTTGATGCAAAACTCTTTTATTGAACATGTTCAAATGCGTACAGTTAACTTTTATTTGATGTGCTCCTCATTTTCAAAAAGCAGGGCATACGGCCATTTTCTTTTCATAATCAGCAGGATGCATCAGCAGCTTGTTGTTTTTGTTCCAGAAAAAAAAAGGTAGGTGGCCAGTTTGGCAATCCATATAACAACTTGTAATCGCCAAAAAATATTTTTTACTCGCCACTAGCCAAGTGGCGACCGTTAGCCTCGACTTTTACTGCTGACTCCAATTATGTTAGATCATTGTTTTAATGTATGAATTTTATGAAGAACATGGACTCTACTTTTATGAAATAAAGTTAAATTTAAAAGATTTCTAGAAACAGTACTTAAATGATGTTTTTTGGCTCTGTAACCGTATCTTACGAGATATGTCCATTGTAAAGAAAATAATGTTATTTAAGTATTTTTTTCAGTAAATCTTTCATCACAAGTTAACTACATTGCATAGAAGTAGATACCATGTTCTTCATAAAGTTGGTGAAATAAAACAGGAATTAAGCACATTTTTAGCATTTGTAAGCTGCTTTGCGAAAAACTGAAATGTCTACTGTGGAATTGCTCTCTACTGGACGTTATCACAACTAAATGCAGAAAAAAAAGAAAGAAAAAACAGATTGCAGATTTTAAGAGGAGAGAGACCCAATATAAATTGTCTCCACACATTTCACAACTTTGCTTGAGTTTTTTTATACAGCACACGATTGATAAAAATCCTGTACTATAACAAAATAAGATAAATGTTTTACTAGCAGCAATCCTTAACACAAGAATTTAACAAAATTTCAAGACATAAGTAAACAATTGAAACTTACTCCATTTTGCCTTAATAAGAGCACCATCAGTTCCCACAATAAAATGTGAGAGTCTCGATCGACCACATCTTTTGACTTGAGAGATTTGATTTTTTGGGAACAAAACTCAATAACATCATTCTTATGAGTTGAACCCCTGGAAAAAAAAAAAAAAAAAAAAAAACCATGCTTCAATTTAATATTTTTAAGAACAGCAGAAACGGAAATTTGTTTAAATAGTGAGAAAAAATAAACGCAAACTATGTTTTTAAAAAATGTTACATTTCATTTCATTTGACACTCCAGGGTCCCCCGTACCTACCACAGCTTCGTGGTTTAACCGGGATAGGGCCCTGAAGAGCGCTCTGTTCTTAATTTTGAACCAGAACCTAGGGTCAAGCAA
Organism: Uloborus plumipes; assembly: GCA_038373865.1. NCBI lineage: Eukaryota > Metazoa > Arthropoda > Arachnida > Araneae > Uloboridae > Uloborus > Uloborus plumipes. The sequence goes on from JAXGGA010015586.1 coordinate 15,762, forward strand.
ACCCTAGGCCCAGCACCCCCAGAGTATCGTTTCACTTGGAGGACTATGTGACCATGACGTTTTTAACACCTCCCAGCCACCATTAATCAAGACGGTGGATCTTTGATCGACTGGGATCAAACCCGGGTCCCTCTGGACACGAGTCCGATGCCTTACCGATCGAACCACCACGACCTAAAAACCTTACATGAAGAAGGTGTTAGGAAGAAGATTTCAAGATGGATTATAAGAGTAATATGAAATGTTAAAAACATATAACTTAACTACACATAAATGAATTCAAATATGTTCAACTGTTAGGCAGGAAAAGTATGCAGATAAGTATGGTTTTCACTTCCAGTTAGCAATATTCACAAAGTGTCATCACGTACACCTTTTAGAAAAGTTGAAAAAAAAATTAATTTTGAGCAGCAGAGGTAACTAACAGAAAAATTAAAATTATGAGTTAAACTATGTGTCTGCTCATAGAATTTTATTCTACAGGAATTGAGCCTATTTACATCATAATTAAAATTCTTTTATGAGAAATTACTAAAACAAAATTCAATTGCAATTTTTTAAATACATTTATAGAGATCATATGCCTTACCTAATTAAGGGTCCTTGATAATCCTTCAATTCTTGATATGATTCTTCTTCCTCCATAAACATCTGTTGCAAAAAGAGTTGAAAAAGCATTGAATAAAACAAGGTTTGACTGGAAAGTATCCATCTTTAATGTAAAAATTTTACAAATTGACATGAGCCAAGTATTTGTGCAAGATATGCATTCTTTTTACAAACAATTATTTTACATTCATCATTAGAATTTCAAAAAAGAAGACCCTAGTATTTATAGAAAATTTTATTCAGAACTAAAACCTGAATTACATTACGTTTACACAATTAAAATCCAAAAATACACAGAATTTGTACAGTTCTCTCCATGGGAGTCTCTGCTTCAAAAGCAATATCAAAAAGATTTAGAAAAAACATTTCTTTTGCTCTCAACTCAACAGTGGTGCTTTAAACAGTAAGAAAGATTTTAATTGAAAACCATGTGCTTTTTTAGCATCGACTTTTAATCAAGATTAAACTCTGTTACTTTGAAATAGGAGCATCAAGGTCACAAATTTTGCGTTGTCACCATGGAAACTGCAAAGGCAACGCATTTATTTTAGGTTTATAAAGTTAGCTTTCTACAGAGATGATGCAAAATTTGTGACCTTGATATGCCTATTTTTAAAACAACAGACTATAACCCCCTTGCCTGTGGATATAATTGAATCGTTTATTTCGAAAAGGTAACATCTTTATTTTGATCTCCTCTGTCTCTTTAGAAAATTAAACAGCGCACGGTTATATTTTTGAATGTCATAATCAATGAAAAAATGCCTTTAGTTAAGTACACTATTACTGCAATAATTTACCAAATAACCATTGATTATGACATTCAAAAATATAACCGTGCGCTGTTTAATTTTCTAAAGAGACAGAGGAGATCAAAATAGAGATGTTACCTTTTCGAAATAAACGATTCAATTGAGAAAAAAAAGTGTCAAAAATGGGGGAAGGGGATTTTTAAATTAAATTTTGCTTGTTATTATCTAAAAATGTAAGCAATACGATATTTTTTGCTTTTTCTTCTAGGAAAGTTCATAGTTTCAAGGTAGGAATTTCAAGACATGTCTTTTGCAACCAAAACATTGAGACATCGGGCTTCCGAATAATTCCTTCAAAAGGTTTCAATCTTCTGAAACAATCAATTAAAATCAAATATAATTTCAACTTGAACAAAACATTGATTACCTGTAAATTCTGAATTCTAATCGCAGCAGGAGTTTCAAGCGTAGCTTGACTCGGAATAGCAGTCAGCAGCAGTCCGTTAGGCGTAAAATGAGCAATAGGATGTGCATAAGAAAATTTTACCGGGGTTAGGCGAGCTGAAGACGTCGAAGATTGATCTATTAAGAGGGTAATGTATCATAAAGCTTTAAATGACACTAAAAGTAATAGAAAACGATTGAATTAAAAAACAATGCTGTTTGTTGCATTAAGCATAAGAAAGCTAATTAGTGCAATTGAAGGGGCAAGTGGATAAAGGTGATATGTGAGAATTTTTCAAAAACTTACTTTTTACCATGGATGAAGGTGATTAAGTAATATTTCTTTTTGCAAGCTTTTTCTGGAAATCAAAAAAATTGTCACATATAGCCTTTATTCACTTGCCACTTTAATTGAATTTCACTGTGTAATTTTCAGATTTTAAAGCAAATATTTTATTCTTCACGGGGATAAAAGTTTTAGATTTTTCCTTATTGTAGAACAAAAATTTGAGTTATGATTAAGTGTATGATTAAGGATTGATATGTTGTGGTAGAAAAATATGATTAAGTAATTTAAACCTATATTTAGATAAAATAAGAAACAACATTTAAAAGCACATAAAAGATTAAAAGAGTAAAAGTTTTAAAGGGGGCACACATGTTTCGGATGTAGCAGCCTCCTTCTTCAGTGTTCGGCAAGCAAATGGAATGAAACAAGGTCATGGGAGAGATTAAATACGAAAAAGGAAAGAAGATGGACCAATCAGATCTAAGCATGTGCGGAGGTAATATTTGCTAAAATATTAGCAAATACTATAGATACAACGCTCTTCACACTAAAATCAGATTAAGGAATAAAATTAAGGCTGATTGGATGAAAAATAACAATAAAAAATACTTTAAAAAAAAGAGCACTAAAGCAATTAGTAATGAAAAAACAAAATTAGCATGCACCTCAAAAACACACAATAAATAATTAAACATCTACGACAGAAAAAAGAAGCTTACCAACAGCTAAAATTGAAGATTCATTAGGAACTGAAGAATACGAATAATCTTGTCTCAAATTATAAGTTGAAAATTCAGATTCATTTGAATCAATATCAGGTTCTACATACTGACTACAAAAAGGAAATACAATTCTATTAAAACAAATGTAGCATTAAATTATTAAAATCACTTAATGCAATAAAAACAAAAAAAATAAATAAATAAAATAAATAAACACAAGGCTACTTGTTCTAAATAGCACAAAACTATTTGTCAGGAAGAATTTGGTTATTCTCATGATCATAAATTAACTATTTACAAATATATCAGTAATAAATATTAATATTTCTACAATAAAATGTATTTCAAGAAAAATACAAGAACAATAAAACAGCTCATCACATTACTAAGGAATCATTTAACCTTCATAGAAAATATGTTTCAGAAGGTATTTTAGGTAACCTTTAAATTAGTCGTATAACTGCATTTGACACTGCATTGACTTTCTAAAAACCCTTCTAGATCCAGTATTTTTTTTTTTTTAAGGATGTTGCTTTAGTTATGCGTTTCTGCCAAAAAGTGCTTACACCAACTTACACATAACCAACTATACACTGAGGCAACTAAAATCATGGGATAGTTCCTAATATCATGTTGTACCTTTTTCTGCTTAGCCAAATGCAGCAACTAGACTTGGCAAGGATTCAACAAGTTGTTGGAAGTTACCTAAAGAGATATTAAGCCATACAGCAGCTATTGATACCCATAATTGCTAAAGTGTAGTCGTTGCAAAATTTTGGTACATAAACTGATCTCTTGGTTATAAATGATCTATGGAATTCTTGGCGGGCGGTCTGGGTAGCCAAATCAATTGTTGGAACTGTCTGAACTGTATTTCTAGAAAATTAAGATTGTCTGTAGTTCAGGCCCGTCATTTAGAGGGGTCGGCGTCAATTGTCTCGTCCTGGCTTTGAGAAATCAATGTATTTACAAATAACTAGGCATAGTTTTTGTTGTTTTCCGATGAAAGTGTATGTGTTTGCACATTGGCTGACATTGTACACAAAAAATATTTACAACAGCTTGATCTTTCTGTTCTCATCACATTGAAAAATTTTTAAAGCTGAGAAAATTACTGTAGTTTTTCAAAACAAAAAGAAAGAAAACAAACTCACAAAAGTAGTATATAAATATCATAATGAATCATTTAACCAAAGAGTAAAATGATAAAAGTCCAAATTAAGTTGATACTTACCTAGGAGTAACATCTTTAACTAATTCATTTGTCGAGCTGCGTCCAGATTGCACACTGGATCTCTCGTAATCCGCATCATACCCGTACTTAGCATAATACTGTCGGTACTGCTCCTGATATTGTTTATACCTTGAAATATGCAATAGAAACTAAGTACTTTTTTAAAGGCTGTAATAAAAAGGAACTCCTTCTTCAGGTTTCCTTTTTACAAGAAAAAAAACCCCTCACAGTAGGTACCAATGTAAAAAAGACATTTTATTTTGAATGCTTTTTTGCTTGACAAAAATGAAATTAAAATTAATTCACTTACCTAGGATCATTTCTAATCATCTCATCATAAAATCCATAATTATAGTTGCTGTATGCATATCGATATGCATCATAATATTGAGCATAATAGGGATCACGCTGATAAGGATCATAATTATAACCTGAAAATATTTAACTGATATTGAAGCATATAATCAGTAAGAATATCACACATAACAGAGATCAATAACAAACAAGGTAACTAATATACAAATATTGTTATCAATATAAAATACATTTTTTTTTTTTAATGTCTTGAATAGGCATTGGGCGAAAAAAGATTTTTAAAACATATTTGTTTTTGAGCAGACCTACATAAATTCTAAAACTGTGTGCGAACAGAATGAATTTCTTAAAATTTTCTGCAAAAAAACGTACTTTTCCACTCTTATATCGCTGCTAACAGCAAAAATAAAAAATATATATTAGCGGACCATACCACTATAAAATCAGCAAGTTTTTTCAATTATATTTACTCCTTTTTCAGGATTATTAACTGTGGATTCCTCAAAATTGGGGACCAAAATATGTCCTTTACCAAAAAAATGTTCTAATACAGAAATTTATCTCAAACATATCAAAATTGTCTGCAACATTTGAAAACTTTCTGCGAACGGTGTTCGCGTGTTCGTTTATATTATCTGAGTTTGTATATGAGTCATTCCATAGAAAAGCTGCCATCTTGTCCCGCATGTGACGCTCATGAAATTCATTAAAAAAGTTAATTTAAAGGATAATGGACGAAATATTGTTGATTAAGAAATCAGAAGCCAGGGTAGGACTTCTTAGGCGTACAACTTTGTTCATTACCTTTTTTCACTACTACTTTTGAATGAAATATGTGAACGTCTCGTGCAGGACAAAATGGCGCCATTTTCATGAAATGGCATATGTATGTAGGAAAAAAGTACAAAAAGTAAATCAGATGAAATGTCCTAAAGTAAGTTGTATTGTTCAACAATTAAAAGGCTTGCTGCAAAAAGGAGGTAGCTCCATTTTCAATGTCTTCAAAATGTCTGTCTATTAAAATTTAAAATAAAGGTCACCTTTTTTGTTCTAATATTTTAAAAAATCCTCTTGTATACTTCTCAGTATAGTTATATAAGAGGATTCATTAAACTTATCTTTTTTTTTTTTGTACTTTAAAACTTTAGCAAGGAAGTAGGCATTGATAAGTTATTGTACAGTAGAATGAGACTCTCACAAATCTAGACCGACACTCTGGTTATTTTTACAAATAAAAGTCAACCAAATTAGGTAAGTTAAGTAAAACCCATGCGATTATATTATGCATTGCATAAAATACATGTATTATGTACCTTTGGTGCTCCATGTTTCAACAAATTGATGTTATTTATAATTATGCCATTCGTCACATTAGTCGGACTTTTTTGACAGTTAAATGCAATTATATTTTACAATCTCAACTTTAAAAAAAAAGGCATAAAAACTTGTGTTGTTGAAATGCTCATTTTATTAAGAAAAAGAATTCATTAAAAAAATTCAAGTTTTCTGAATATAAAGGTTTTTTATATATTAATATATATATATATCAACCATTTGGTTATGACAATAAAATTAAAATTTACCTCTATAATTAGGAGGTCTTGGATAATAATCGGGCTGCTGCCGTTGATAAGGGTCACTATAGGGATACTGCTGGCGATGGTAATAATCATATTGTGATCTATCCTGGCGATTCATCTCCGATTCACTAGTCCTGGATGATGGTCGCGGATACTCTGGAGGACCCCGATGTCTTTCACCACCAGGAGGGTACATATAATCTTCCCTTTTACCCTGATACATATAATCTTCGGGCCTCTCGCCGAGAGACGAGCGACTAGCCGGTCTGGATCTTTCTCTGTCCGAATAATAATGACGATCGTCATAACTGGGGTATTTGTAGTCGGCAAACCTCTGCCTGGCTTCCATGGCGGCAGGATTCCCCCTTGGATCTCCTTGTGCCCTAACAATGTCTGCCTCTTGTCTAGAACTACCAGAATAAGAGCTACTGGGTGTTTCCGGGTGTTCCGGCTGTCGTCTGAGAAGCTCGGGCGGCCTGTTAGAAATATGTGAACCATTAACTTTGGAGTCTTTAAGAGGGCCCTGCACCACAGGTTGACTTGGATTGCTTTGTTGATAGTTCGAAACTTCTTGCTTGGAACTGGCTGAAAAGTTATTTTTGCTCCTTTTGTCTGAATTTTTATGTTGTTTTGCTGTACTCTGCGAAGGAGCATTTGGTGCTGGCTGATCAACAGTCTTCAGTTTTTGGTAATATTCTTCTTCATTGAAAGGAGATGAAGATTGTATTTTAGACTGAAAATCAATAAAATAAACTATAATTGTAAAGAAATTACTCATACTGAAGCAAGATTTGGCAACAACTTAATTCTAAGTACAAGGAATAATATTACAGACAATTTCTTTAGAACACAGTACAGTAGAACTTCATATGTACTTATCAAATTTGCAGATTTTTTTTTTAATTTCTGTTCACACAGATCAGCGTTTCCCAACCTCTGGTACATGTACCATTGGTGGTGCGCAATTTTCTAGTTAGTGGTACACAAAAAATAATCAATTACGGTGAACATAAAAAAGAAATAAATCAAAACATATTATAGAAAGTTTTTTCTGCACATAATACAAATATTTTAATTCATAATCTTATACAGTAAAGATGTTACTATTACAGTTGATGATTTAAATATCCAGCAATCAATACCGTTCATCTATTATAGTACACTTTCAAATTTATCCGTTTGTTATCAGTAAATTTTAAATAAATATTATTCTTTGAAACAAGCAATTATCACAATGAATAAATTTTATAAAGTATTTGCTCACAATAAGATAAATTAATTGGCATATTTTTAAAATAATTTCATGTTTTTACTATACAACTATTTCAGTTAGTTCATGAACCAGCATGAGGTTAAGCAGGTTTCAATGAAATTTCTCTCATTATGAGATGTGCAAACACATGGTCATCTTACAAAATGTTATTGCAAATAAAAAAACTTACTGGCTAACAACTTAAAATCCTTAGTGCAGGTCCTGGCTCTTAAATAATTGTGAAGGAATTTCTTTTATAGATAATGATCTCATGGGTTGATTTAGAATAAAATTCTATAATATACAATGCAGCAAAAAAGTGAAAAATATTTAGTATATAAAATTGCTATTTTTTGTCTTACCCTAGTCTAGCTTTGGGGTTTACCAAGCTTAAATAAATTAGTAAAAATAACTGCAAAAGAAAAACAGTCAAACAATACAATAAATGCTTACCCCATTCATGAAGGCAGACAAACTGGCAGGATTATCGAGAGAGTGCGTTTCTTGCTTAGAATCACAGGACGATTCCGACTTATCCGACTTGGCCGAGGAATGTATGGGAGGGGCAGCGGGAGCGAAGGTGACACAGGGTATGTCAGGGTTATCACATAATAAGGAACTGGGCGAACTGTTCAGTTCTTTTCTTAAATGCTTTTGATGTGAAACGTATAGGGGAGACTGTTTCCTGAGTTCCTCATAATCAGGTGGCCTTTCCAGATTATCCGGGAAAGTTTCTAAATTGACTACCTGAGCGACAGTCTTTTTTTCAGGTTCAGGTATTTTCGTTTCAGCTACGTTTTGTACAGTTACTTCTTGCTGCACCACAGTGCCTAGAAAAGAAAAAAACATTTTTATTGCATATTTATTTAACTAGGATGTTGTATGCATCATGCAATTTTACTAACACATAATACATGGATATGAAGTTTCTTTTAAGCAATAAAATTTTATTTTGACAGCAAAAACAGTCTAAACAGATTTGGCTGTTAGCAGTTTAATGACTAACAATGAGAAAGATTAGTAAAGGGCACAAATTATTTTTCAGAAGTTTTTTAGCAAGTTTCTTTTGTTAGCAACAATTAGAATAAGAAGATAATCTATACAAATCTCTTACATAGATTATCTATGTTAAAAGCCACCACTCTAAGATTGCTGCGTTCAACTTTGGGTATAACTCAGGTGAAGAGCAAATAATTACAGACAGGCATTGCACCCACCTCTTTAGCTTGAGGAAATTAATAAAAGCAACTTTTAAAAATAACATTAAGTTGATTTTTTCAGTTAACTTACTTTTAATAATTATTTCTATTAAATAAATTAATAGTTATTCCTAGTAAATTAGATAGTCCAATTGCTGATAATCAGGATTTTACAGTAGTTACCTTTTGAATTGCTATTTATCCTCGGAGGTTTAAATGGACTATCTTCACGAGGACGAATGACAATCCTTTCGCGTTCTGAAGAGGTTGAACGAGACTTTTGTCCCGTCTCTGATGGAATTTGCTGGTTTAAAGGCTCTTCTGGTGAAACTTCTAGATTATCCTAAAGTATGCATAAATAAAAGTAGAGTAAATGCTTCACATTCAAAAATAACTATGGATAAAAATAAGAGAAATATGATAGCCTATTTACACATTGAATTTCTTACGACTTCAATTATGTGACCGAATTGACATTCCAACTTCTAATAAATTTAAAGAGAAAAAGTACATATCTTGTTTACCTGACTGTTGCTATAAATTTCTTAACGCTTCGAAAGTGTTTTATAAAATCATTTTTAAACAGCACAATCAACAAAATGTCATTTCCAAAATATGAACACGACATAAACTTTACTTTATGCTTTCGTTAAGTTCAAACAAATATGCAAAAATTCCTTTTTTAAACATTTCTTCGAATCATCAACTTTTTGCAAGTGGTTACCAATTATGGAATTTATTGATATTCCAACCTTTTTTTGTGTTTGTGTGTGTAAGGAGACTTCTTTATACACAAAAGAGTGATTCAGCATTACATTAAATGAATATCATAAAAGTTAGAAAACAAACTAAGCAGTGGCGTACTCAGGGGGTGGGTTGATAGGACTGCAGCCCCCTCCGAAATTTTCAAAACGAATTAAAAAAATTTTTTTTTTATGAATATTTCTTTTCTTTTGAAATCCCAAAATGAGAAAAGCTTTCAGAACAGATAATTAAGCATAGGATAAATTAAAAGAAAGATTTTTTTGTTTTGACATGTCTATCTTACTGTACCCTCATGATTATCCTATTATTCCATTTTGTTCATTTTTATTGCAAATCTATGTTTTAGAAACGCCGATTAATGTTTTTCAGTCACTTAATTCTCTTAAATAAGTTTAAGAAAATTGATTGAAACCCACACTATTGGAAACAATAGTAAAATAAACTGCAAAATTAATAAAATTAGAGCGTTAATTTGCCAAAATATTGCAAACAAGTGTTTCAGAAACACCTCTTTCAATGAAGAATTTTTTTTTTATTTGAAATTATCATTATTTGTGTCCATCAAAACGCTTGCTTCAGAATAATTTTAATGAAAAAAAAATTTTTTAATGATGTATATTTGTCAATTTAAATAGACATTAAAGCAGAAATTCGAGACATTTACTTTTTTTAGCTACATTTCATGAGGTGCTTCCCCCCCCCCTCAAAGAGTCTTGACTCAGCCCCCCCCCCCTGAAATGATTTGTCTGCGTACGCCACTGAAACTATGTACTGAAAGATAAAATATAAAAATAATTCATTTAGGTAACAAACTGCAAAACATTTTCATTTGTGCAAATATCTATTTTTTTAATTTAATTATTTTTAAATGCAACTAATGTTAAGAAGTCAAATGGTTACATGAAAATTATTTCAAAGATATTTGTCACTAGTAAAATTATTTTCATCTTTTGAAAACCAATACACACCTGTTCTTCCAATGGTTGTTGAGCTTGGTGACTACTAACTGATTTAACATTAACAGATTCATCTACATGAGGTTCTGGAACTTCTTGATTAATAGGTTCTAAAAATAAATTGAAGTACTTTAGATACGACATTCAACTATGTTTCAAGATTTTATTTAGTTCAATACATTTAACTTAATTCTGTCAGAATCTTAATTAACTTAATTTTGTCAAAAAAAAAATCCTGCTTCCCAACAAACTGTTACATGGAGAAACAGATAAATATATTATAAGAACAGTCATCTAATTTATATTAAATCTATATGTTTTACAGATTTACCTGGTCACCAGGATTACTTAATGCAATCTTTTTCCAATATATATAGCTTCACTGGTTCTTCATATATGTTGTGCATACAATGTACCTTTCATTGAACATAAATGATAGAAATGGGCAACCATAAGTGAAATTTTAAAGGGAGATTATGTAAATTCTTGTTTCAAGACTTATGTTTAAAGAAAAAAAAACTTACTTTTACACATGAAAATAATCTTTAAATTAGTTTATAACAGAACTAAAAAAAATGTTTTAGAAGCACTTATAATACATCAACATGTGATATAGTTTAACCTTTAGTATCAATAATAGTATTACATATGTTACTTTTATTTTTGCATAGATCTTGAATTTTATCTTTTATTCAGAGTTACATACACAAACAACTGAAAAACTTATAATTAATCAACACATTCAATATGGTTTAGTCTTTAGTATTAATAATAGTACATTAACATTAAATATATTACTTTTATATTTGTAAAGAAGGTGAATTTTATCTTTTATTCAGAGTTACATAAATACAAACCCACATGTGAAACTAATAAAAGCAATTAAAAATATAAAGTTTCAATTTTCATATTATAGGCAGTTTTCATGTTCATATTATCTGTAAATACTATTTTATTTTTTTTTACATAATTTAACTTAGCACAAATTGCAAAAAGGGTCTAACCAGTAATAAAAACGCTAAACCCCTCACCTTCCACAAATCCAGAAGGTGATATGGAGTTGGATTTTGAGACCAAATCTTCACTAAGAACATCAAGATCTTCCTCTTGGATGAAATCATTCCCCTGGATTTCATCATCTGTTTCTTCATCAGGTTCGGCTGCTTCGCTATGCACAGAAATTTTATCACTCTCTGCTGCCGGATGATGCGCCTCGGTCTCTTCCACACGACACGAGTCCAACACATTTTCATTTTCAGACACCAACGGCCCGTCGCACTCGGAGTTGTTGGTAGAATTTTCTGGATCATTGTTTTGAAAAAAGGCAGAAAGAGTACTACTAGCATACTCTGCATCGTTTGCAGATTCTACATTGCCACTAGTGTTATCGTCGGGATTGGTGCTAGCGACTGCGGGTAAGCTAACTACCTCATTTTGGTCGGTTGAAGTACTTTGCTCGATGACATTCAGATCTTTTAGCTGCTCATTTATGTCCTGGGTGGGACTAGAATTAGGTAAGTAGTTGATGGATCCACTGTGGACATTAGCTTCTGGTTGAACAACTTGTTCCGGATTGTAATTCCAGCTTGGTGGATTGGTGGTAGAGACGGGATTGAAGTTTTGAGGGAAATCGGGCTGAGTGGGATTGGTGTACTGGGGAGTGCTGTATGTCCAAGGCAGCTGCTCTGCTTGTGTGATGCTCATGCCACCATTTTCCCAGGCTTGCAAAGGGGGATTTTGAGGCATGGAATTTGAATTATTATTTGCTATTTGGAAATCAGGCGGATACCCCTGCTGCGCTGGAGGATAACTCATAGGTTGTTGCTGGGAATAGTTCTGATTATCAATCACTGGGCAAGGAATCTGTGGCCACTGCTCAATTGGTAGGGGAGGAGCTTGATAGTTTGGATAGGGTGTGGGTTCACTATTTTCAGACTTCCACTGATTCCACTGATCTGTACTTGAGGGCTGGAAAAAAAGAAGCAATGTACCATTATGTATCAAGTGTAAATCGTATACATTTCAATCGAATATGAACTTAATATTATCAAGAAGTGATAAATCAAAACAAATTACTAATGCAATGAAACCCGAAAAATAATGCTTTTTAACTTTTTTTCTAAAACATTAAAACCTTTAGCACCCTTAGCATATTCTTTAAAAATGATTACAAGAAGAAATCCCTTTTGACACATATTACAAGCTTTATCATTAGAGTTATACTACAGTAACACCCATTTTTTATGAAGTTGTATATTAATAAATTTATATATATAATGTAATAGTTTCAATCGCCCCATTGTTCTAAAGAGGAAAAAATCATAATAAACTTCCTTTGTAGTGGAGTTTAAATATATAATATATCACCTGTGTACATTGTAGCTGGAACAAAAGAATTTAACAAAAATGAAAAACATAAAACGAGGGTAGATTTTTTTAAAAAAGTTTTTCATGTTCAGAATTTTCATGTTTTAGCGGGCATTTTTCATTTATTTTTCCTACTGAAATTACAGCTATATTGAAGTTTTCATTAGATCTTTTCAACTGTGTGTTTTCATTAGATCTCTTCAACTGTGTTATAAATGGATGCCACTGCATTATTTTTCAATTTATATGATTTATAAATGCACAAATGAAATATGTAACTAGTTTATGGTGTACTAAATACCTGTGTAGGCACCGAATACATCTGTCCAGGAGACCAATGATTACTCGATTCAGGAACAGATTGGTTAGGCATTGGGTTTTGATGGTAAGTGTTGGGTGCTGAATACAGAGGGGTATTCCAGGCATTTTGAGGAGGCTACAAAAGTTAGGACATTCAAGGAGCAAAAAAGTACACACAAGGAAGAACACAATACATCACAGAAAAAAGACACTATACAAAAATACGCACTTGCCA
>JAXGGA010015587.1:0-28778 GCA_038373865.1 Uloborus plumipes
AGACTATTGTCAGATGCTCCAGCCATCGAACCATCAAGTTCTAACCAGCGAAAGCGCACCAGGAGGATTATCAATGAAAAAAAAAAAAAAAAGATTTTACCTTGAAAAGGATTAAACACTAAATGTGATCCACTTTTTAAAATGTGTTGTAATGAGTAAAAAAATGCACAGCTTTTTTCTTCAATAAATACATGATTTTCTTTTTAACTTTTATTTTTTGACCCTTCTACAATCATGCTTCTACAATAAAAAATAAGAAATGAGCTTCTAGGAAAAATGTAAGCTCATATCGGATTTAGCACACCGAAAAACATTAAAATCAGTCAAAACATCCCATGCAGCTGGTCAAAAAGTATTTTTTGCAGACCTGTGTAATTTTTCAACTGATTAGAATTTTTTTACTCTGAAAACTGAGGGGCTTGACTTTTGGAAGTGAGTAAGCAGTTTCCTCTTGGCTCCCCCCCCCCCCCATCGTACGAACCGCCTATACTATGCTTCAACTTGGCCATAATTGTGTAAAATTAATTTCTTTCCAGCACATTAGGAATATGCCAAACCATCACGTGTAGCATTGAACCAACATTTTTCTCTTACCTCGTCTAAAGTTCGTCTTACCGCAAGAAAATGCATGCTTTGTTGTCGTCACAAAGAAACCACCACTCCGCATGGCAGCCCGGTGCTCTTGGACCACCCTGCACTTCAGGTTAATGGTCTCGGCAGTCATTAAGAAACAAATCAGTCAAAGATCAAAGGATGTGCCGCGCGTGGAACTGACGTAGGTCATACAGGTTTTTTTGAAAAGCACTCGCATTACTGAATAATTAAAATTGAATTTCACCCCCCCTCAAAAAAAAAAAATAATAATAATTTCTCAAAAGTAAGGTACCTGATGAAACAGTTCGCGAACGTAGTTTATTTAGGGTCAAGATTACTACGGTCAATACCACAAAGTTTTTTTTTTATTAATCTTCTTACATCGCCTGTTCCTTGCGGCACAACTTCCGTATTCTGCTTTCAGAAAAAAAAAAAAAAATCTTATTTAACCCATTAATGCCTAGTGTCCCTTTTTAGGGATGGTCCAAAAAGTGTCTGAATTGACGAAAAATGAACCTTTAAACCAAATAATAGTGTTCAATTATTACTTTGGCATTGTTTCAATTCATTATTAACAGATTGCAGCACATAACCATTGTAAAGTGTGTTCTGTAGCCGTGTAACCAGTGTACAAAATATCTTTGGCAAAAAAATGTCAGGCATTAATGGGCTATCTCTAGCCCGGTTTTGCGACTCTAAAAATGTTTTTAGTGTAGTGTCCCCCTTCCCTTTAAATTTTAGATGAAAATGTTTCAAATTCTATTGCACTCTACATGACTGCACTGCAAAAAATGAACTGTTGTTTTTACAGTATACTACTACCAGCGGAGGTTCCAATTTAAAGCTGTAAAATGCACTGTAAGAAACTGTAAAAGTAGTAATTTTACAGTTTCTCACTGTAAAGTTACCAATTTTACAGTTTATTGCTGTAAAATCTAGCTGTGTTACACTAAAAATAACAGTATAATACTGGCAGCAGAGGTTCCAGTTTGAAACTGAATGCACGGTAATAAACTGTAAAATTGCAAATTTTACAGGTTATTACAACAAAGTTACCAATTTTTACAGTTTATTAAAGCAAAGTAAGCAGTTTTTACAGTTTATTACTATAAAATTAGCTGTATTATACTGTAAAAACAACCTTCATTTTTTAGTGTGGCTAATTAGTTTTGAAGGTTGAAATTTCACCCTCATCCTAATTAAAAATTCTTTTAGGGTTTGAATACAATACTTGCAAAGTGCGAACATAGGTAGGATTTAATGGAATAGTTTCTATATCATGCTGTATATAGCAACACCTCCCCATATCCACACCAGGACCATCTCTTTTTTCACAAAACAAATAAGAATTCTCCTACCACTTGTACTACACTGCGAAAAATAACCTGTTGTTTTTACAGTATAATACTGGCCGCCGGATTTCAATTTAAAACTGTAAAATGCACAGTAATAAACTGTTAAATTAGCAGTTTTACACTTTATTAATGTAAAATTAGCAATTTTACAGTTCAGTACTGTAAAGTTAGCAATTTTACAGCTTATTACTGTACAATTATCAATATTTTTACAGTTTATTACTATAAAAATAACTGTATTATACTGTAAAAACAACATTCATTTTTTACGGTGTAGTTAGCTCCAAAATTTAACGTTAGCTCTCCCAATCTTTTGTTTGTAAATGCTTCAATTTAAGAAGCACATATTTTAACGTATACATCCCATACATTTATTCGGAGATGGCTACAAGGGAGGGGGCTTTCCCGTGAGCTTTGAGGGATTTTCCACGGATCATTTTTCGAGATTGAAGTTCAAAAAATATATTTTTGTGCGAGTTGTAATGATGTTGGGCGAATGAGTTTTGTTCTCCCCCAGAAATATTGCGGAATTGAAGTCCAAAATCATTGTGATCCATACTTGTTAACCAGTGTACATAGTAAATAGTAAGTAATAAGAAAACAACTTAATCGCCCCTCCCTTGAAAAGATTTTAGATCCGTCCTTGCACCCATTCTTTCAGATTAATTTGAGGATCAAACTTATAGATTAAATTTCAGTTAGATATTCAATCAATCATTCTTAAGCAAAGCAGCTTTATCTCTATATTTCAGCGAAACATATTTTAAGCTTCAAATACATTTTAACGAAAAATATTGTTTGGGATATAGTCCTTCGCTCTATTTTTAACGAAGTCCACATTTTTTTAATGTCAGACATCAAAGACACTTTGACTTGTAATTTTCGATGTTCTTTTTGCTCCTGTATGACAAATTACATCAAAAATTTCCCATTCTCCTTTTCCAGCGATACACTTTTAAAAAGTGAATGAAATTATTTTTGATAATGGAAGAAAAGAATCTTGTTTCGCAATTTCAGACAAATTTCTATTTCATTCGTTTACTGCTCCACCTCCCTATATATAAAAAAAAGTACAGCAGTTTTTTTTGGAAAACTTAAGTAGTTTCTTCGCCAATACACGCGAGATGTTTTAGAAAAGAAAGATTTTAAAACTTCTGATCTTCAAAAATGTAGAAAGATTTGTTCTATCGTAGTTATTTTAGTCATATTTGATTGTATATGAGATGATTTAGTAATGAAACAGATGATGAGTTAACCCATTTATGCCCACTAGCCTAAAAACGGGACACTTGTTAGTTACTGCATACAGAAACCTGTAATGGGTATTTCATTTTACTTTAAAGCTGTTTTTCACAAGTTAAAAAGTCCTTCTTCTTGAGAAAACCAGTTAGAGCCAGGCCCGTGCTGGCCCACCGGGACACCGGGGCGTATCCCGGTGCGCCCTCCTTTACGGCGCCCTTCGTCCCTTTCCTTTTTTTATTCAGCACGTGAACATTTTTATAAAAATCGCGCAGATAACCAGTTTATCTCAAAACCAGTTTGAAAGAAAATGACCTCAATTAATAAAAGTGTAAACGTATCCCACAAAAAATGAACATTAGCAATTGATCAATGAGGTACAAAAGCTTGCACGTACACGCAGCATATAGACCTGCGATAAGTCCAGTCAGCTCAAAAGAAAGGGTCGAAAGCTTGGGAATTTCGGGGAACAAATTACACTCTATGCAGTGGCGTACATAGCACCCCCGCAGTCCGGGCTGTGCGTATGCGGTTTAGGGCACACGATACAGGAAAATAGCCCTATGATTTATTTTTATAGTTTCTTGAGGGGGTGGGGGACGAACTTCAAATCTTGCTGGAGAGGGGCGCAATTAAGTCTATGTACGCTACAGCCTCTAGTTCTGTTTCATCTGTTTCATCTGTTGATGTTAACACATAGTTCATTATGTGCTAAACGACTTTCTCCATTCCCCTGACTTCCTCTTGGCGTATTTTTAGGTAATTAGCAGCAGACCGGGTTTTTAAAAATGTTATAAGGAAAATATAAAAGGAGGAAAAGGACAGTGGTTGGTTACGCAGACAGTTTTGAAAGCTTTTACGGCAGAAATGGGTTAGCTAAAGTGGCGCCCCAGTCAGCTACTTCCTAAGAGATGACGCCTCCAGGGGCGCCCCAATGAGAAGGCACGGAAGGTCGCTGCAACCACCCGAAAACATTCCTTATTCGACAAATTTTGTCTGACTACTCGGCAAATTTGAAGACATAATTGTAATACTGCAATTGTAAAATGTCCGAATGCCCCTTTTCTTCAGATGTACTTATGTGGGCATCATACCGTATTTTATCATTCGGCAATATTTGAGTTCTGTTCGGCAAATTCATAATTCCCGCTCTCCCAGCAATCTCTCAATAATCTCATGCGCTCGCACCCACGTAGCCCCGGCTGGGCGGGAGGGGGCGGGCGCATGAGGTTTGAGGGCACACAAACCAGGAAAATCGCCCTATGATTTTTTTTTTTTTGTTTAATAAGGGGGTGGGAGACAAATCGTCTGAACATTTTCGAAATTAAAGATCGAAAAGCGCGATTTCAGACCCAAGTGTTTTTACATATAATTATGTTGCTGCATAAAAAGAGGGGGGGGTATGACCCCTTATCACCCCATCCTAGACTACGTCACAGCCGGGGCCGTGTCCAGATGGGGGCTGAAGGGGCGCCCCCCCCCCGAAATCCAAAATGTTTTGTGATGTAAAACAGAAAAAAAATTCTCCCTTTTTAGCCTACTTTCCCGTTGAAAATAAAAGAAAGGCGAAAAAAGTATTAAAAGTAGCTTCATGCATTTAAAAAATATCGCCAAGTCCAAAAAATTTCGCCAAGTTAAAAAAATATCGCCAAGTCCAAAAATTATCGCCAAGTTAAAAAAATAAAAAGGTAAAATGAATGTCACAAAATTACAAATTTGAAAGTAGGGTACTGAGATGGGGAATTTGTGTGTCGGTCGGTCGGTCTGTCTGCCCCCCCCCCTAATAACTTTTGAATGAACATTCCGATTTGGACAAACTTTTTTTTTCTGTTGGAAAGATCTCGGCGAGTACAGCTCATTGCCATATTTGATTTTTCGATTTGAACAATTTTTGGCTTAACTTTGAACCGTTCAAACAACCTGTCCCGCGATGCTAACTTTTGAGTGAACAATCCGATTTGAACAAACTTTTTTTTACTAGTTACGGATTCCGGGCTGTTGTGCCGTGGTCTGGATGACCTTGATCCATACGTTTCGATCGCAACTGCGGCGATCATCTTCAGTGGGTGTCGTTGATTTATTTGGCGACTGATGCGAAATTTCGAACTGCTGCAAGATTTTAAATTGAAAACGCAGCGCCCTCTACCTTCCGGCTCGGGATTGACAGATGACTGGATGCCAAAGCTTGTTAACTTTTACTTCTTCCTCCTTCTTGTTAAAATTATTTGGATGTTTGAAAATTTCAATGGCCTTTGCCAACTGCATAGAGAGGCCATTGAACAGCCCGGAATCCGTAACTAGTATTTACTCCGGCCGTGAAAGCCTTCATTCTTACATTAAACTTTTTTTTGTTCTTTTTTTTTTTGTTCCCGTATCTACATTTTCGATTTGAGCAATTTTTCGTTCAACATTGAACCGCTCAATCAAGCTGTCAATCCTAATATCTTTTGAGTGAACAGTCCGATTTAAATAAACTCTTTTTTTGTTCGAAGGATCTCAGCAAGGATACTTCATTACCTTATTTAAATTTTCAATTTGAACACTTTTTCGTTCAGCATTGAACCGTTCAAGCAACCTTTCCCCACCTAATTACTTTTGAGTGAACCGTCCGAATGGAATAAACTTATTTTTGTTTGATAGATCTCGGAGAGGCTTTCCCATACATTCCCTTATTTCGCTTTTTAATTTGAACTATTTTTCGTTCAATATTGAACCGTTCAGAAAAAAAAAAAAATTAACATTAGCGTCTACGGGGAATTTAAGTTGAATGTTGATCCTGAACTTAAAGTCGAATTTCCTTCAAACTAACTTTGTAAGAAAATGGTTTTGATAAATAATGTTTGTAAAGTACTTTTCTGAGTAATCATCTGTGAGGACTCTGATTCCGACTCCGACTCCGCAAACATGGCGGAAATGCAGGCTCAGAAAAAAAATGACTGACTGTGCAGACGATTTTTTGTTTATTTATTCATTTATTTTATTTTATTTATGAAAATTATTGTTAATTTTTTTTTTGGCAGACGATTATTTTTTTAACAAAAATTTTTCATTCACGAGAACATTTTATTCTTTGTTTATGTTTAACAACTGGCAACAGATTAAAAGTGAAATTCGAGACATTTTATTAACGGACGAGTTTTTTTTTCTTTCTTTCTTTGATAAAATGTATTTTGATGCTCTTTGTACTTTTATTTTTTTATTTATTGATTTTATTATTATTATTATTATTATTATTTTTCTTTTTTTTTTTGAAAACGATGGAGGATTTTTTCTACGGAGGAACTGTAACAGTTACACTCTTTAAAAGGTGCGACAAAACTTTATTTATTCGTTAATTACTTTTTACGTGTCTATTTCATCTGATGAGAGGGGTATATTTTGCTTTTCGAAATCAGCTCTAAGTGCTAAAAAGGTATGTTTGACATAATTTTCAGTCTCAGATAATCAAGAGAATAATGATCAGATGCGAGAATGCCGATGTCGATGTACGGGAAAGTAGGCTCGTTTAGTTCTTGATAGAACTTCTTGTTTAAATTTCAAATGGCAGAAAAAAAAAGAATGAAGTTTTTCTTCTTAATTTTGTAACTATTTGTTTACTGAAGTTTTTCCACTAATTTTGTAAAAAAAAATTTGATAGTTCAAATTCTCATTAGCTGTAAAACATACTTGTAAACAAGACTCTTATTAGCACTTCCTGCTCTCTTTCCTAAATTTATGCAAAATGCGAGCTATTTGACAGTTTGGTCGGCGGGCACTCTACTATAAAACTTATACTACTCCAAATTCTACCCTCCTACGTGCCGGGGCCCTACCTTCCGATTAGGCTGAGATTGCTTCTTGGCAGCCCTGATTCAATTAAGATGGTATTTTGTTGGTCTTCATTTTTAAGCATCTGTAACCCTCGAGGGATTTTAATAGCTAAACATAGCTCCAATCAATAAAAAACCACACAAAAATAGATACGTTCACAGACTCTCCGCTTTATTGGGGCCCCCTTAATCCTGGAAAAATTATACTTTTAAAAGGTGTTTTATACAAATGTTAGAAAATATTTTGTTAAATGTAGCTATAAACCTTGAATTTTAAAGTTTCTATCATAAATGGGGAGGGGGTGGTGTATCAAGCTGCCCGGAATTCAGCTCCTTGATTTAAAAAAAAACATCCCCCACGAAATGCAAAAATCATGTTCCAGCGTTTTTTGTAGCACGTTTCCCAAATTAATTTTATAAATTTATTAAATATCGAATTTAGTATTTTGGAAGTTCCTTTGTAACTGCTTCCTTTATTAATATGTTAAGCACGAGAAAAAATATTACACTACCTTTATTCTCTTTCGTTTTCTGCGGTACTTCTGATTGAGAAAGAAATTGTCGTTTGAAGAAATATTTTTTACTAGCGGTACCCGCACGGCTTTGCCCGTGGTATAAAATTAAAAGTTCATTTGTAAAATAATTGATTTTTCAGAAAAAATGCTCTATTTTAGTTTTATTCAACTATAATTCCTTCAAAGTGATATAAAGATCTGATATGGACCCCACACTACTTAATTTTACGTGTAAATTTCTTAGTAGATGCCTTAAGTGCTAAAATAGTGCTTGGAGTGAGCAAGATAACAATTCAAACATTTGTATCCCTAGTTTGCTACGAAACAATGCAAAAAAATGTTTTACAATGATTAATCTCCTAAATATCGTCGATGTTAACTTCATTCAGTGGATTTTTCGCAAAATATCGCCAACAGCACCAAATTGAACCTAAATCAAAAAAAAAAATGTTTTCGCCAATTGGCGTCAAATACTTGGAGATCAAAAGCTTGGCGATATATCGCCAAGTGGTCGCGCTAATTCATATCACTTTTGTTAACCAATTCATATCACCTTGCATTGAAAACACTGATTTACCCGATAAATGGGGTAAAACACCCCCTTGGAACATTCGAATGCAACCCCAAGGGAGATGGACAAAAATAAGCCAAAAGAGAAAATAAGAACAATTTTGTTGATAACAGGAACCAACAGAAATCTTACCAAAGTTTAAAAGAAGAAGAAAGTTTTCTTTCCTAGCTTAAAAAACAAAACAATACATTTTCCGAAATGAAACACTTTAAAAAAACGATGCAATATCGCAATTGATACGATATTTCGTTAATCTGTGCTTTAGGTAACCTTTTCTCGCTAAATGAACGATAGGCGCGCCAAGCGTGGTAACCCTAGCTATTTTGCGTAGTTGACTTTTTGAAAACGCGCCAAGCAGGGTCCCAAAGCATCTTCACCGGGAAAAAGACAGGATTGCCAGAGAATTGGAACAAAAAAATACTACGCCTCCTCTAACAAAAATATTACAAAATACTACTGTTTCCAAACGTTGCCATAATCAATGTTGCTGAAATGCGAAATCTATGAAAATGAAAAAAAAAAAAAAATCCGCCAAATCTTTTAATTAAGTCATTAGTGTATTGGAAACAGGGTTGCCAGAAAAATACTACGCTCCTTATTTGGGCCGAAAAAATACTACCGTAGAATCAAAAATACTACGTCTGGCCGTAGCCTACGAAGATTGACGCTGGCAACCCTGGAAAAAGAACGAAACAAAAATAAGTATGAACACGTAACCATAGTAACAACATGAAAAGTTGATTTCCGTTGATAAAATAATTCATTTTATCTCTCTTTTCAAACAAATTTTATTCTAGAGCTCAACCATTTTAGAATCGTTTGGCTTGCGTTACTGAAGGTAAGCCTTGAATTTCGGGATTCTAAAAACAATTGTTACAGCTCTCCTGATGATCGTAGAAGCTTCGAAAACACTTCATTTTGTGCACAAAATTCCAAGCTTTCGAATGACATAAGACTTGAAAATGTGTGTGAAATATTTCTTCCCTATTTTATCGAATTTCCACTAAGAATTCGAATAGAAAAAGAACGAAATGGAATTTTCGAAAAATCGCTTCGAGGTGCAAAACTACATGCTACAAACTAATTTTGTACCAAGTGGCATGAAAATCGACCAAACGGTTTTGGCGCTACGCGCGTAACAGACAGACAGAAGGAAAGACAGAAAGAAAGACAGAAGGAAAGACAGAAAGAAAGAGAGACAAACTTTCAGCTTTATTATTAGTAGAGAAGAGATAGAGAATGTCTATTTTTACCTTAAAACAGGTGTGTCTTTCAAAGTTTTAACAATTTCGTAATACTGTCCGATCAACTATTAACGTTAGAGACTGGAAAGTGCAAATGAAATACTTTAAATAACTTTACCTGTTCTAGAGTCTTTCAAAATCATTAAATACCTTTTTCAAACTCCTTAAAAAGTGCTTCAGATGTATTTCTTATTAAAAAAACAAAATATGAATTAACTGAATGGCCAGAATATTACTCTCTCGTTAATTATTTTTTAAATCTCTACACTATTTCTTGTAAAGGATTTTATGCGTTTTATACTATCGGTCATTTTATTTTAAGTGATGTGTCTGTCGGCGAGTCCGGAATTGATTAAAAACTATTATGTAACTATACTGAAAACCGATGTAAGCAAGTGATGATATGTTAATCTTTTCTCCTCTCTCAGTCTTCCTCTCTGTCTATTAATGTCAATAGTTCGTTATACTACAAAAGAAATAAAAAAATTGATTGATCTTACTTTGCAAAGAAAGGCGGAACATTTATAAAGTTTTTGTTTGCCTATTTTTTAAGTCCCAATTGCCCCATATAAGGGCTCAAAATGCAGAATTTTAAAACTTTTTTTCCAAAATTTCCCCGCGGGAGAAACCCCCGGACTCCCCTAAAATTACGAAGTTACTACCCTACTTAAAAGAATTAATTGATCTCTCTTAATACCCCTACGCCAATAAAAGTCAGCCCGAAAAAAATTAACAAGAAAGGAAAAAAAAAAAAAACACACACACATACACAACACAAGAAACAGCATGTGTGTGTGGGGGGAGGGGTTAGCAAGAAAACAGACTTATAACACACTCAAATGTTTGTGTATTTGGGAAATGTGCAAACTGGGCCCTCCTGATTTTTTTTTATATACGACCTTGCCACAGCCCCTAAGTATGGAGGCGCCCTTTTCATCTTCTGTCCACCGCCCTCCCAAGACACCCAGCACGGGCCTGGTTAGAGCCACTATTTGGACATCAGAGTTTATTTATTGACAGCTATTTTCAGACAAATCAGTCAAGCAACGACCCAGCATGGGTAGCCACAGAAAGTGGGGCGAACTTATTTTTCATAAAATTAAACTATTTTGAAATAATCTGCTTAAAATTGATCACATGCCTTCTGCAATGTTACTTTGCAAAATTAAAGTCAAGTAAGGTCGTATTTTGCGCACATATCTGCAAAATATCCTATAAACAGGACGTTAAATAACTTAATAAATATGGCAACGGCGAACTATTTTAAGCCGAAAGTGTATGTAAACCATTCCAAGTAAGAGTTTTAAGCAGGTAAAAGTCGAAAAAAATGTTAAAACAAACTTGGGCATAAATGGGTTAAAAAGCACCATTTCAACATGAAATCATAAATTGTCTCCAGTTTGTCTTCATCTATATTAAAACCTAACTCTTCTAAAATTATGATACAGAGGAAGCCGGTTAACTAAATCACGTTTGTTTCAAACAGTTTTGATTCAATAAAGCGGTGTCCACTGTATTTTCTTTCTGAAAAAAAATCAGTATTCAGTATTCAGGAGTTCAGTATTCAGTCACTGGGCTGGGACACTTTTATAATCCATTTATGTCCAAGTTTTTTTAAACAATTTTTTTCAATTTTTATCTGCTTAAAATTCTTACTTGGAATGGTTTACATACATTTTAAGCGTAAAATAGATCGCCGTTGCCATATTTATTAAGTTATTTAACGTCCTGTTTTTCGGACACTGGGCAAATATGTGAGCAAAATACGACCTTACTTGACTTTACCTTTGCGAAGTAACATTATAAAAGGCATCTGTGGTAAATTTTAAGCAAATCATTTTAAAATAGTTTAATTTTATGAAAAATAAGTTCGCAAAAAAATTACTTTCCGTGGCTACCCATGCTGGATCGTTGCTTGACAGATTTGTCTGAAAATAGCTGTCAATAAATAAACTCTGGTGTCCAAATAGTGGCTCTAACTGGTTTCCTCAAGAAGAAGGACTATTTAACACATTAAAAACAGCTTTAGAGCAAAATGATATACCCTTTATAGGTTTTTGTCTGCAGTAACTAACAAGCGTCCCGTTTTTTGGCTACTGGGCATAAATGGGTTAAGTTTCAACCTCCCAAAAACCCTGATGCAGAACCATATAGGTCCTCTCAATCTTTTAAAAAATATTATATGCATCACATTTTCAACGTTTTTACTTTCATGTAGAAAACGCTACAATTTTTAACTACGCAATGAATTTTTTAAAACGAAATTGTATTTAAGAGTTCACCTCACTGGTCTGTTTACCCTACACTGTAGAAAATAAATTGCTGTTTTCACAGTATAATACTAAAAGCAGAGGTTCCAGATTAAAACTGTAAAAGGCATTCCTAGTTTCACAGTTCATTACTGTAAAACTAGAAATTTTTGTTTATTACTGTAAAATTAACAATTTTACTGTCTATTACTGTAAAATTACTCTATAATTAGCTGCATTTATACTGTAAAAACATTTTTTGCAGTGCAGTTTATTACTGTAACATTAGCAATTTTATAGTTTATTACTGTAAAATTACTATAAAACTAGCTGCATTATACTGTAAAACAAATTTAATTTTTTGAAGTGTGCTACTTAGGAAAATGAAATGAGTTTTAAAATCTTCAATCCAAAATTTGAGGACAGATGACCAAGAAACCTCAAATCGTCCATTAAAAGCGCAGCGACAGAGGCGGTTTCATCCCACACGACAAGAGAAACCGGATTACCTTAACCGATTTTCTTCCCAACCCACGCAAAGACAAAGGTGTTTTTTACATCCTTTCCCTCCCTTTCGCTTTCTAGAAGATTTTTTTATATATTTTTTTTCTCCCTGTCTAAGGGAAGTAATATGAGACTTTACTTTTTCAAACGCTTCTCTTCGCGAAAAAACAAGGAGCGACTACCAAACACTTCGAATTTAATTATTTCTGAAGTAATCTTAGAAGACGTGACGTCTTATCTGCTATTAGAGGCGAATCTGTTAGTTCTTCGAGGAAAAACATCATTATTTTCTGGTGAATGGTATTTTTAGGTTCCTTAATTATCGTACTAAATTGCTTCAACAGTTCCAGGCAGTCTTTGATAACCAATCGTATAAATTCATTAACGTTACAATTTAGAAAAGCATTTTCTTTCATCCAATGATTCTCATTTTCCAAGCGTGGGGAAATTTAAAGACAGGCTTAAGTGCATCAATAAATTTACAAAAAAAAAAAAAAAAGTAATAATAATTATAAAAAATGATGTATAGTCCTCCTCACTATTGTTGGCGCTCGGCAAACTAAGAAAATCATTTATTTTTAAAACATGTTGTTTGCGGCAACGGAGGCGACTGCCTCTTCACTTCCAAAAGTAAAGGGACCTTGTTCCCTCAAGTTTAGAGCTTAAAATTTTATGATGAATTAAAAATGGTTTTATTTTGTGAATTGATTTATTTTGCCAAAATAAAAGATGAAAACTCCAAAAGTTAGACTTTTTTTCATATAACTTCACAAGAATGGAACTTTGAATCAGAAGGCGGATGGCCATCGGTCTTGATTTTTCAGACTATATTCTGCATTTTTTGCATGTCATATGATCAGTAATGTTAAAATCCAGTGTTATAACCAAATTTTATTAAAAAAAAAAGGAAAAAATTATTTAAAAAAAAATCAGTTTTAGAAGTGCTGCCCCCAGTTTTAGAAGTGGGAGCTTCAACTCGCTGTCATCAAATTACTTTTAAATTCAAAATTTCGATTATAAAATTATTTTCCTAACTGAAAGTTAGGCGTCAAAAATGACGACTGGTTGTAATATTGTACACATAGTCGAAAAATTACAAGTTTTAGGGGGGTAGATACGACGACCAACTGTTTATTTCGAGTGAATTGAGAAACTACACTGATAAAACTGCAGATTGCACAAGGCATGAAACATTGTAGCAACAGTGGCACCCCTGAGGGTACCACTTGACTCCTTATGGCACCCTTGAATATGCCATTTGGCTCCATGTGGCATCCTATGGGTGTCTTATGGTACCCCATGGGTGACCCATGCCACTCTAAGGAGCCAAATGGTACTTTTAAGGGTACCACAGGGAGTGAAGTGGCACTCCTCAGGGAGTGCGGCCTTATGCAACCTGTAGTTTTAACAGTGTAGTTGTACACTGAGCGATACGGCGTTTAGAATAAATTTCTAACTATTTCTCCTTAGAATACTGTATGTTTTCAACTATGTTCAAGCTCTATTGTGATAAGTAGTCAATTCACAATCTTTTCTTTTATTTAGTGGTTAAAATGGGGATCTCAGTGGCCTAGAGGTAGAGTCTTCTCCTCGTAAGCAAGAGGTCGCGGGTTCGAACCCCGCCTTGCCCATGGATGTTATTTCAACCTCTCTGTGCCGCAAATCTGTCCTGTGCTTGTCAGGAGGCAAGGCGCATAGTACGCAGTCCTCGTGTATGTCGAAGCTCATGGCTTCTGTATAACAAAAGAAAAAAATAAAATAATTAAAAAAAAAAAAAATAAATAATGGTGAAAATCTTGAAAAGAAAAGCACACCCGGATCAGGGGCAGATCCGGCTTCTGTTTTCGAATGGGGAGGGGTGTGTCAGAATAATCAATTTTTTAGCATAAAGAGGGCTTTGAGACAGATTGTTTCAAAAATAAGTTACAGAAATGCAGATTTGGGCTATCAATAGTAACTTAAGGGGGGTGGGGGCATGATTCCCATGACAGTCTCCCGCGCCTGATTCGAATACAAGAAAAGAAAATGACAGGCTCATTTAGTTAACATTACAACACTGGCACTCTCGACCAATTAGCTCGTTCTTTGACAAAGCTCCAAGTTGGTAATTAGTTTTTGATTTCTTGGCTTGTTCATGAAGTCGCAGTTTCATCATGAATTTCGGATCAGGGAATGTTGGCATACAAAGCTCAGTTTCAAGAAGCATAGTGTATTACTTGCTGTTTCTCTGCACTTTTTTGTCAGCCATTCAGTGAAATATTTCCAGGAATGATTTTGCTACATCTTAGGAACAAATTCAAATCTAAGTCAGGCAACACAAATTAAAGTAGTCTTTCATGATTAACAGTTTGAACATAAACTGTTAAAAGCAGAAACGAAAGCCTAGCTTGTTTGCAAATCAGGATTCACTTCCAATATGAGAAGTGTGAGTCTCCCATAAAAACAGTACGTGATGGACAAATTTGCTTTTGGTTTATGAATCAAGCATGTTTGGTTTGCACTATTTTTTTTTCTGTTTCATTTAAAAAGAGAAAAGAAAATCAAATTGTCGTACAATGTAATAACAAGTTTTTTAATGTTTTTTTTCCTTTATTATTTTTTTAATGTATTTGTACGAAACAAATAAGGTATTAATTGCCTTAACAATATTCCAAACAAGACGATACATGACGGTAAAATACAGTGAACTATAACCATTATTGCATAGAACAAGTACTGTCCGTCCATGAAAGCCGTGCCTAGCACTCGCAAACAGTGTGGGTGATAACTTTCAGAAGTTTTCAATTTAAAACTTGAATTTGCTGTATCCTTTTGACATATTCAACTAAATTATGTATTTGAAATTAGCATCGTTCTACGTTACTTGATACGGCTCAAAATGCTTCTTATTATTCTTCCCCTTATTGTTATCTTACCTATCACCCCTACTTTGGTAAGATCAGAGAAGACATGACGCATGCGTAAATGCGCGGAGGGTTTTACCTAAGGGGCAATTCCACGGTGTCGGACGTAAAAAACGAAGAAATATTTTTTAGTTTTAGTTCCATTTATCAAATATAAACTGAATGGAAATGATTAAGTTGGTATTCAAAATACTCGCTACATCATAATGAATAAAAAATCATGTTAGTTTTTTAAAATAGATCTCTTAAATAGAAATTAAGAAGATTTAAAGAGTTGGTGTCGGACGTAAACGCACAAATAGTAAAATTGGAGATTCACTTAAAATTTACTGAAACTCTGCGAATTGGCTTACCTTTTAATTTCAAAAACAGCTACGATCGATAGTATACTTATGATTAAAGCATATTTTACAGTTTTTTAATTATATTGTTTTGAATAAAATGAACTTGGAACTACTTTTACCTTGGTGTCGGACGTAAATTTGCGGTGTCGGACGTAAACTCTTCGAATTGGACCTAAACCGTTGTTCTTAAATGCAATGATTACAGTTTTAAATAAGAAAATTAGCTTAAATTTTATTCCTAGGTCACACACATATTATTTTTTAACATTTAAAAGGGTTCATCAAATTTAAACTGCCCCCTTTTTCCTGTTGGGATCGGAGGACGAATACGTTTATAATGTCCCGTAATTTGTAAAATATTTTGTCCTCAGTTCTTGGCCATTTAAAATAACCTTTAGAACTATGCATAACTGATACTACAATGTAATTCTTTTGGTGATACATCCAAGACAAAGCATGGCATCATGCGTTACCACAACCCAGTCATTGATGTTTACTGTATCAATATCTACAAATTCTTCGATCCCGGAATTATCATATTCTTAATTTGTTATCACATTGTTCTTAATTTGTTATCACGTGATATGTCACCAATTTGAACTTAATTGTGTCCAACTGATTTGGCAAAATGAGCAGATATGATGTTTGGAATATGGAAAACAGCTTTCCAGTGCTGATGCAAATGCTTTGTTTCTATGTGTATATCTTTTGCTAGAATATACTTTATGTGCATATTTGGATTTAAAAGTGCTGAAACTTGAGAAAATTGCTCCGCTTTTGTCACCGTCATTTTTCCTGCTTTAACGCAGCGCCAAACGATTTTTTTCACAGTGCCTCCTATGGCATCAACCACCATCAACCAGCAAATATGAATATTAATCAGTACACTGATAAAAAATGTAAGCATCCACTTGTACAAAACCACCTACGAAATCCATCTGTTCTGACTCTTTGCGAAACAGAATACAGGTTGTGTTGTGATGATCTAGCCTTTAAAACTTTAGATGAATACTTAAGAGTTGGGTTGCTGTTCTTTTCAAAGCAATAATATGTATATACACTTTTTATTCAAGAGTTCCTAGAATAACTCAGATGCATTGTAAGTTTCTTAATATAAATGTCTCATGAGGAGAAAAAAAACTTTTAAAGTATTATTCGGAAGGAAAATTTACTATTTAATAAGTAAATTTAAAGTATATGTATGCACAGTAAAGTCAAAATTATTTTTTTTTAATCATGCTTCACTTTAACTTCGTAATTAAAGGCAATATATGGAGAATCACAGTTGTAAACAAGTGTTATATAAGGAATGTAACAGTGTCGGACGTAAACGGTGTCGGACGTAAAAAAATTCTTTACGTCCGACACCTAGATTTTAATTAAAAATATTTACTTGTCACAAAATGTTAATAGGTTACATCAATGAGACCAAAGATCTTACTTTGTATACAAAGTTAGATGTATGTAGCTTTAAAATTATTGGCCCAGCATAATTAATCGTACATTTTGGTGTCGGACGTAAAACACTTAATGTGCCCCATGGGAATTCTGTCACAAATGAAAATGAATTATATTCTCACACATTTTTGCAACATCACCTGTTGTACATTGAATATGTAAATAGTTATTTGTCTTAATTCATAATTTTAGTTTGTATATTTTGGAAAAAACAGAGCTTCTTTGAGAGTCGTCAAATGTAATTTGAAAACGCTCTGGATGTTGACCTTAGTTTGACTACTTGTAACTTAGTTAAAACTTAAGTTATCAAAATTTAGACATGAATTTCTAAATATACAACTCTTTACCTTTAAAATGATACCTTGTTTGTTTAGAAATATTAATTTTGAAAATTTGACCATCTGGTTGACCTTATCGTGGAATTGCCCTAAGAAGATCAGACAGGTACAGTTCTTGCCTTTATGTGGAAATTGAATGGAGGAAAAATGACTTGCAAAACAAACCTTTGTAAAAAATGCAGACACGCGTTCTTGGTAAAAAGAAATACTGTAACGATAATTTTTCGAAAAACTGGCACATAGTGAATTGAAACTTGAAAGAAATGAAATGATGTCTTAATTTCGTAGTTTTATGAAGTATTGAGGGAAAAAGAATCACCTCTAAGAAACATTATTCGTGATAAATAACCATGCAAAAATAAAGTTTCTCTTCCGGTTTTAATGCAGCAGTACAACTGTGATTTGAAATCCTGCAATGATTTTAAATTATATATTTTTGGAAGTATGGATAAAAATTAACCGGTGTAAAAACGACAATCAAAAGCGACAAAACCCGCAGCAAGATCAAACCTACGACCTTCTCGTTTCTAGAGTGACGCTCCATCCAACCGCTTCACTACATCTTAGTTTTCGGATGCTATTCATTAAAGTAATGTGTAATAAAAGACAAGGGAAAAAAACCATTTTTTGATGCAAAAAACCATTTTTTTAGGTAGTGGGTCTATTTTTCGTCAATAGCTGGTGAGATAAGCTTAAAAATGAGAGGTAAATCTTAGAATTTGATAAAGATGAGGAAGTTCTCGCTTAGTAACAAAAAAAAAAAAAAAAAAAAAAAAACAGGCTAGAGCAGTAGTATATAAGATGTATATGGAGCAGTTCTCTAGAAAGATTTAATTTCTTGTCTCAAGCTCATAGCAACTTCAGAAGAGGTTGTTCCATTACTTCTATTATCATTGTTTATTTATCACTAGTGTACAAAGAACAACATTACAAGTATTTAACATTGATAAATAATATATTATCTGTGTTTGTGTGTTAGTGCGTGATTTCAAAGTATGCTTACACTTTACATTTCATAACTTTTAGTGTTTCCAAATCAAAATGAAGCATACTAAAGCTTAGCTAGAAATTTGCAGTTTTAATTGGAGATAAACGAGATGCCTAAGGATTAAAGCCAATTAATTTTAATCTCCATCCTGTGATTAGCTAAAACATTCAGGCGGAAAATTCATGAAATTTAATTAATGTAAGTATTTTGAAGTCAAGTTCAGTTTCACGCATGTGACGGTCTACAGAAAAGTTTACAAGTATTTTTATCAGCTGTGCACACACAATAAATTTGAATTTTAAATTCAGATATACAGAGAAAAAAATCTATATTCGTTTTCAGCTCTCACAGCCAATTTGCATTAAATAATGCTGCAAAATCATACTGCAAAAACTATTGTTTTTACAGTATAATACTGGCAGCGGAGGTTCCAGTTTTAAATTGTAAAATGCACAGTAATAAGCTGCAAAATTAGTAACTTTATTGTTTATTGCTGTGAGATCAGCAATTTTAGTTTATTACTAGAAAATTAGCTGTATTATGCTGTAAAAACAACACTTTATTTTTTGCAGTGCAGATTATTTACTTATTTACTTCTCATATAAGCGCCATGTGTCATGTGGGGTAGTAATTTGTAGTGTCACCGCCCCCCCCCCCATCAGCGCAAAAAAAAGAAAAAAAAAATGCCATTGTGTAAACATGGAATTCGCAAAATTTTCAGAAACAACTCATTTATATTTTTGTGCAGCCAAGAAAATTTAAATTATAAATTACAGATGCATTTTATGTAAAATTAGTCCTAGAGGTATATGTAATATGGTGGGCCGAAAATGACTTTTTTTTTTTTTTTAAATTTCGATGATGAGCATTGCGGAAAAGGTGCCATTGGGGGACCACATAAAATATTTGAAATTTTTTGATCAATTTCTTGATCTGGCGCAATCGCGTTGAAGTTTGGAAAAAATGCAGTTTTTTGAGATTTTTAGGAAATTATTTAAAAATTTCTTTTTGCACCTATCACCTAAAAATGCATTTTTGTGACAAACAATGCAGTTGTTTCTGATAAGCACCGCGAAAACAGCATTTTAACGTTTTGACAAAATTTAATTTGAAACGAAGGAAAAAAAAAACAACAACAGGAAATTGCCAAATCTTCTAGGCATTAGTGGTAAAGGAAGGAATGATACTACAGACTTCAAATTTTTTATGGAATTTCCATGCCCCCAATTGCACCTTTTCCTCCCTACCCGAAATGGAAATATTTTTTAAAAAAATAATTTGCCAAAAATCTCGAAAAATCTGCATTTTTTCCAAACTCTAACCCATTTGCGACAGATTAAGAAATGGACTAAAAATTTCATATTTTTTATGTGCACTTTTCTCCCCAAATGGAACATTTTTCCTCAATAACCATCATCGAAACGAAAAAAAAGGCTTTTTCGGCCCACCCTTATATGTAATCGCCCCTCCCCGCAATATTGGGCTCTACTTTCGTTGAAATTTGATAGGCTAAATAAATAATTTAATATACATTAGGGGAATTTTCAGAATGAAAGTTTAAATTTTTTTATGAATTCTAAAATCCATTTGAGTGTTGTCCCCTAGATATGTGTCCCCTTCGCCCCACACCCAGTGACGTTACTTTATAAGACACAGATTTTCTTTAGAACATAATTAATAAATTTCTAGAAAATAAATCATCTTATTTCCTAACATTTTTGTAATTGGCTCGAACCTGCAGTCAATGTCTCGCAACATATAACAAATATTAAATAAAGGAAATTAAGGCGATCACATGATTGATGATGGGAGCACAATTTCGCCTAGTATTTGACAGGTTAATACAACCTTTCAAGACTTTTCATTAGAAAAATTTCAAAGAACAAGCGATCATAAATATCGATTTTGCGTTCTGTACAAATTTTTAATTACATTTTATACAAGAAATGTATTTCCAAACTGTGATAGAGAGGTAATAAGTATTGAAATGTTTTACTAAATTTAAATTAGGGATGCACCGATAAGCAAATTGACCGATTACCGATTACCGAATAATCGGATGAGCCGATTAAAGATAAGGATGATTGTTTTTCTACTACCAATTTTACCATCACTGTTTTTTCTCTCGTATACAATTCCAAATTTAGAAATAGTAAGTAATTTATTTCTGAGAGAAGATTTTTTTTTCCCATTTACTAGTTCTCGCCAAATAATTTCAATATTTTATCAAGTTTCTTAGAACCAATTTTCATATTATTGTCAATAATATTATTAATACATTGTTGGTTATGTTAATTGGATATAAAAATTCAAGAAAAAAGACGGGGGGTGGGGAGTCTGTGGTGAGAACTTCAATTTAGGAGTACTTTTAATTATTAGTAGTAATTTAATTCAATACTATTATTCTTTGAAAAATATTTTTGGAAAAAAAATAGAACCGACTTCACTTCGAAATTGCTCTAAAAAGTAAAAAATAATTTTTTTCTTTGAACACCATCGAAACTACTTTTAAACATAAGTTTTGAAGTCGGCGCAAAAACGATAGGTAAAATGATATTTAACCATATTTTGCCAACATTTTTTCAGAGAAACCATTGAAAATTAAAAGCAGAATATTTGTACCATTACACGAATGTGTGGTAATCAATGAAATGAATCCATTAAAATTTATATTTATAGTTGAGTTGTAGTTGCGTATGAATCTATACATTGTTTTTGCGCCGACTTCAAAACTTATGTTTAAAAGTAGTTTCGATGGTGTTCAAAGAAAAAAAATATTTTTTACTTTTTAGAGCAATTTCGAACTGAAGTCGGTTCTATTTTTTTTTCCAAAAATATTTTATTTCATTCTTTTTAGTGTAAATGCACTCAAAAAAATCAAAATATAGTTAAAAAACCATGTAGCTGTTCAAAAAAATCCTTGCAGACCTGAACTCGATCTCATTCCATCAGAAACTTCAACCCGACGCGTTTAAGCACTTGACCATCGGGTCGCTCATTGCAGTAAGGATTTACGATAGCACATATTGTTTTAAATAACATGAAATTTTAGTTTTTCGATTTCTTGAATTTGACGTAACTGCAATGTCTAAAATACAGAATTTTATAAAGGTACAAAAATTAACATAATTGATTGTGTCTATATTTCTTGAAAAAATAATATAAGTGCCGCAAATCAAAAACCATTTATTGCCACAATCGATTCAAAGCCCCCAAAAATGGCGCTAACGTCCATAAGAAAATTCTACAGCATCGAAGGACCCCATTGCCAATTTTGACAAAGATCCGACCAAAACTGTCATTTTGTACCATAAAAAAATACGGGGTAGATCCCCATGGGGGGATGTACCTGCATAAGGACATTGCAATCATTAAATCATTCAAAAAGAAAAAACATGCAGATGTTCAAAAAAATCCTTGCAGACCTGGACTCGATCTCATTCCATCAGGAACTTCAACCTGACGCGCAAAACCACTTGACCATCGGGTCGCTCATTGAGTTACGGATTTACAATAACACATATTGTTTTAAATGACCATGAAATGTTAGTTTTTCAATCATAACTTTTTTTCTAGTGAACAAATATCGTCATATGAGTACATGGTACCTAAGTTACACCATCTTCTATCGATTAAAAAAAAATCGTTCAAATCGGTTCAGTAGATCAGATGTTATGTGCGAACAAACAAACAAAAAAAAAGTATACGCTTTGAATTGAGAACCTCCTCCTTTTTTGAAGTCGGTTAAAAATTATAGGTTATCTAAAAGCACTGTGCTAAAGAGAAAGCTATCGCCGCATGAAAAATGTTGCAACATTGTCTATGTATATTTAGTCAAAGTTGGAGAATTAATTAAAAAAATATATATCAACTGTGAGGACTATTATTAATGTTAATTAAATTATTCATCATAGTTTTTTAGTGAAGGTATACTTTAAAGAATAATATTTGAAAAAATCACCCCCCCCCGATTAATCGGCTCAATTTTGCCGATTACTAATAATCGACAAAATGGTCGATTATGGCCAATTAATCGGTACTGCCGATTAGTCGGTGCATCCCTAATTTAAATAAAAATGTTTAACGTAGTAGATGCTCATTAATTTTCGACAGTGAACCTAGTTTTAATGACAAGAATTGGAATGTATCGTACTCTGACGAATATATATTATTTTTATTTATAAATGAGACCTCCACTTAACTGAATTTGTGCATGCATAACCAAATTCTGACGTACAAGTGAATTAACTTTTAACTCTAAAATCAGAAGCAAAACAATATAAAACCGCATCTAAATGATGTAAAAAATCGTTCATAGAGAAAAAACTACATTAAAGTAAACAAATGCAGGTCCTGTTTGAATAAGTAGCTACTAAATGGTAAAAATAAAGTTTTGTATTTAAAAATGAAAATCAGTTTTTGCTCTATTTTTAGCCTTCAAATAATATCATTAACCGCAACTAACCGATTATTGACCATAAAATAATAGTATTCCAGAAAGAAAAGTATGCTATTTGTGTTAAATATTAGAAGCGAAATATAGTGTAGTCTGCTGATATATTACGTCTTTTACCAGTTTTGTAACTTACTAGAGAATATTTCAATGTTTCTCTTGTATTGGAAACAGAAGCTCACAGGTACTGCTTGCACGTGTCCTTTTTTCTCTTGTAATT
Source organism: Uloborus plumipes (assembly GCA_038373865.1). Classification (NCBI taxonomy): domain Eukaryota; kingdom Metazoa; phylum Arthropoda; class Arachnida; order Araneae; family Uloboridae; genus Uloborus; species Uloborus plumipes. The sequence continues at coordinate 22,785 of JAXGGA010015587.1, forward strand.
ATTGACTGATTTTTAAGGGATTGAAACGTTAATTTGGCATGTATTGTAAAAAAAAGAGAGAGAAGAAGAAGAAGAAGAAGAAAAAAAGAACAGCAAATCTAAAGAAGCTGCAGCCATCTTGGGATAAGAATTTTTACAGCAGAGAATGTTACTTTAATTAGTTGTGCAGGGGATGCACTTGCACCCTTTGCTTTTGGGAAATTTTTTTCAATGATATTTTTTTTATTTACTTTCTTTGCTTTTTATTTTATTTCTTTTTCATTTATTTATTTATTTATTTATTCGAAACGTTTTTTTTTTTTGTCGTTAAAACTTTCTTTTAAATAATTGCCAGCACTGGATCATTAACATGAAATAACAATAATTTTTCATAAAAATGAATAAATAAATGAAACTGAATTATATGAATAAAAATAAAAAACAAACGAAGAAATGAATGAGTAAAATTTGACAATGTTCAAAAAAAGTACAAATATATATATTTAAAAAGAGTTAAAAACGCAGCAAACAGCTGTTTCAAGGCTGTAAAATGCAGGCCCCATCATCAGTGCATAATGTGCTGTAAGCCCCAGTAAATTGCATTTTGCAGCTTCAAAGCAGCTGATTACTGAGTTTTTAACTCTTTTTAAATGCATACATTTGTACTTTCTGAAACGTTGGCAAATTTTAATCATTCCACAGTACAAAGTTTTCGGCTGCTTTTTTACGAATAAATGAATGCAAAAAAGTTCTCTCTTTTTTTTTTTTAATTTTTTTTCCCATGAGTGTTTCCTCTTCACTGCAAAAAATTAACTGTTGTTTTTACAGTATATTACTGGCAGCCGCGGTTCCAATTCAAAACTGTAAAATGCATAGTAATTTTCCGTAAAACTAGTAATTTTACAGATCCTTACTGTAAATTTAGCAATTTTACAGTTCATTGCAGTAAAATTTAGCTGTATTATACAGTAAAAACAACGGTATAATACTGGCAGCTGAGGTTCCAATTTAAAACTGTAAAATGCACAGTAATAAACTGTAAGACTAGCAATTTTAGTTTCTTACTATAAAGTTAGCTAAAATTAGCAATTTTTACAGTTTATTACCATAAAATTAGCTGTATTATACTGTAAAAACAGCATTCATTTTTTAGTGTTGCATAAAATCTTGCCGGTGTGCATGAGGACAGCTTTTGAACATTTTACCAGCAGGTCCTCACCTCCAATCCTGTGATTGCTGTCACCCAGCAATTTCATCCGGAAATCGATGTAGTTTTCTTTGTCATTGTGACTTCCGCCGCTGCCTCGGTCGCTCAAACGAACCACTCCTTCGCCCACGACGTGCAGGTACAGACCTTCAAAGAGAAAGATAAACAATACTATAGTGCCTCTGAAATGGGCAAACAATGTGAGAAGTAGCTATTGCTGACAAATGCTGTCTCCGTGAAGTTATTGCAGATAGATGAATAACACTTTCGCGCTTGGTGACGTGTATAGCGTGCACATATTTTATTATTTTCCAAACACGTTGCTTCCCAGACACATGAAAACAATGTAATATTACTTCTAGGAAACCTTTCAAATTTCTTTGCCTCATACAAATTCACACAATATGCCAGAACAGTACACTGCAAGAAAGGAATTGTTGTTTTTACAGTATAATACTGGCAGCCGAGGTTCCAAATTAAAACTGTAAAATGCACCGTAATAAACTGTAAAACTAGCAATTTTACAGTTTCTTACAGTAAAGTTAACAATTTTAGTTTATTGCCGTAAAATTTAGCTGTGTTATACTGTAAAAGCAACAGTAAAATACTGGCAGCAAAGGTTCTAGTTTAAAACTGTAAATGCATCGTAATAAACTAAAATTAGCAATTTTACAGTTTATTACTGTAAAATTAGCTGTATTACATTGTCAAAACAACATTCATTTTTTACAGTGTAGAGACTCAAGATCATTTCCATTAATTCAGTGAAATCGAACCAAACAAATTTCAAACCTGTAGCAAAATGGTGAAAAATTTCTAATGATGAAAAAGTAAGAGCGAGAGAGAAAGAGAGAGAGAGAAAGAGATTCTTTTTCAATGGAACAAAGTATGATCCAGTAGAAAGCAATTATTTATTTGCTAAAGAATAGGAGAGCTTTTTCGAAAAAAATTACTGCATAAACGGTCAAACTTTTTTTCGTTTTCTTCACTGAAGAATTTCCTAAATGATCGTAATTTATGTTCAAAAGAGGCCTCTGAAAACCTTGTCCCCAGAAATAAAAAAGAAGAAAAAAATGTGATTGAGGAAGGCCATTTCGTAAATGGTGATAATTTAGTTCCAAAGAAGCACCCCCAGGAACTAAAAAGTGATTGAAGAAGTATATTTTTGGGTGCGAAAAGCCGAAAGTCTTAATGCTACGTATTAAAAGTAAATAAATAGAAGTTATAATAATAAAAAAAAAAACCTCTTTCATTTTGAAAAACAGGTTATTTTCGGTTTAAAAGCCTCAATGCTTTTTGAACTACCTACTTATACACTGCAAAATATAATCTACTGTTTTTGCAGTACAATACTGAAAGCGGAGGTTTCAGTTTAAAACTGTAAAAGCACAGTAATAAACCGCAAAACTAGCTATTTTACAGTGTGTTACTGTGAAACTAGCAATTTTAGTTAACTTATGTAAAAATAGCAATTTTAGCTGATTACCATAAAATTATCCATCATAATGTAAAAGCAATGGTATAATACTGGCAGTAGAAGTTCCAGTTTAAAACTAAAATGCACAGTAATAAATTGTAAACCTAGCTATTTTTCAATTTATTACTGTAAAATTACCATAAAATTAGCTGTATTATACTGTAAAAACAACATTTATTTCGAAAATGTAGGAACGGGTGATTCATAAAGAAGTAAGCTCAAAATTAAAAAAAAAAAATAAAAGAGATCAGCTCTGAAATTGCGTTAGGATGATTGTTATGTTACCAAGTCCGCATAAATTGTATTTCGTCTTATTGTATTTGGTTCAAACAAAAAATCAACAAATTGCAGTGTTTGTTTGTAATCTTGTTAATTAGCAGTCGATAAAGTAACTAAACTGTTTTCGGAAAACATTTCTTTTAAAATCTGTTGTAATCGTGACTTATAAAAGCGCGAATTGAGGAACTACAAATGCAACTATTTTTTTCAGGCATTTTGGAGAAAGTATGTTTTAGATTTTTAAACATTCGTCGAAACTTTTTTTTTCTTCTGAAAACCACATAAAACACTCAATATTAGATACTGCATCAGAAAATTCATTTCTCAAGCTTCCGAAAGAGCATTATAAACATTTCTGTTTTTTCTCTTTCACGAACACAATTAAAGGGGAAAGTGGATAATGGTGATATGTGAAAATTTTTGAAACTTACTTTTTACCATGGATGAAGGGGATAAATCCATCAGTATCATGTTCTCTTAGTCATAGAAATGGTTGGTAACTGAGAATATGACCCTGTTTTACCCGTTGAGAAAAATCCATTAAAAAAAAAACACTTTTTTAAAAAGCTTTTTCTATAAATTAAAAAAATTGTTACATATCACCTTTATCTACTTGCCCCTTCAATTTAAAAAAAGCCTCCAAAGTTATACCTTATTCTACGTTTCCACAGTATAAAGCAGAATAAAATTCATTTGAAATATTATTTTAAATTGTAATAGGAAGAAATATGGTGTTTGCTACACTGGGGGCAAAACATAAAATCTTGTTTTTACAATATAATACAGCTAATTTTATAGTAATAAACTGTAAAACTGCTAATTTTACAGTAATAAACTGTAAAACTGCTAATTTTAGTTTCTTACTGTGCATTTTACAGTTTTAAACTGTAACCTCTGCTGCCAGTATTATAATGTTTTTACAGTATAATAGAGCTAATTTTATGGTAATAAACAGCAAAATTGCTAATTCTACCGTTCATGGTTTATTACTGTAAAACATCTGCTTTCAGTATTATACTGTGAAAACAACAGTTTATTTTTGCAGTATTTAGCGAATCTGAGGCTTTTCGTGAAGATGATTCATTTTTTCCGAATGTTTTTATTCTTTAACAATTGCAATAAATTCTTAGACAATTGTTGGAGTTGTAAAGAAGGATTTATGTTTTGTGAACCTTAAAACAGTATTTTGTGAAGGTTGAAAACAAGCTCAATCATATGAATAGTGAATTTTCATATTGCATTAAATATCGAAACGCATCAATGCTTTCGTAGTATGCCGTAGGTAACGCCCACGATTTTATACCACTTGTTGTAAAATCTTGCCTAATCTTTTCTCTACAATGCAAGCGTTGTTTGATAAGCTTTATCCTTAACCTTCAGATTTGAATCTCTTATAGATGGAAGTATTTTATCCCATGTATGAAGCCCGCACTTGGGAAAGATTTTTCAAAAAATGCGTTGGAGTGCTCATCATCAACGATGACCTTGCCGTTCAACCTTGGATGAGCAAGATGTGAATCTTTTTAGTTCTTGTTTGGACCAACTTCGTCTACTGGAAGGCCATCCGAGTTCGTTATACGCCCTCCGATGTCAAAACTAGCAGTTCACAACTGTTGCGAGTTTTGATTGAAAGTAAACAAAAGTGAATTTGAAGGCTGAATGAAATTGATTAAATGAAAAGCTTGAGTTTTTTTTATTATACTCAACCAAAATCAAAATAACCCTGCTATTGCGCAAGCGCATTCACGCAACATAAACTAGCATGAAAATGAATTTCTATTGCAGCATGTGTTGTTCAAATTTCTACTGAAGTATTTGTAAAAATTCGACTCCAAAATGGCGGCTAGTCTTATGGAATGAGCATCTGCTTTAAGATAATGTAGTATGTATTGTTTCTGCACTGCAAAAAATAAGCTGTTGTTTTTACAGTATAATACTGGCAGCAGAGGTTCCAGTTTAAAACTGTAAAAGCACAGTAATAAACTGCGAAGCTAGCAATTTTACAGTTTATTATTGTAAAGCAGCAATTTTACGGTTTATTAGCACAATTTTGCAATTTATTACCACAAAACAAGCTGTATTATACTGTAAAAACCACAGTATAATACTGGTAGCAGAGGTTCCATTTTAAAACTGTAAAATGTACAGTAATAAACAGTAAAATTAGCAATTTTGCAGTTTGTTACAGTAAAATAGCAATTTTGCAGTTCATTAGGGTAAAATTAGCAATTTTTAGTTTGTTACTACAATGCTGTAATATATTGTAAAAAACATCTATTTTTTAGTGTGTAAACCCTTTAATTAAGTTTTTTTAATTCAAGGGCCCGCCCGAGATGAAAAGTTGTGTCCGTGTACGCTACACCAAAACGAAACGTAACGTAGACAATCACAAATTCAATGTGGGGCCTTGGTGGAGGGTCAACACTACAATTAAAGCGATAAAAAAAGGTGTAAAACTGCGTTTTGGGTTCTTAAACTTCAAGAAAGTACTAATAGAGAAACCCGGATTCATTATTTTGGCTTGCGTGTTACACTTTCCCTCCCCCATTTTTTGGTGCCGATTTCTGTGTTTATATTTTAACAATGGCCCTACTCTTCAGAAGCTAGATCCGCCCACAGGAGAACTCCGAACCTAAATTTTTAAGAGAGTACACAGTAAAAAATGAATTTTTTAAACAGTATAATACAGCTAAATTTATTGCAATAAACTGTAAAATTGCTAATTTTACAGTAATAAACCGTGAAATCGATAAGTCAACAGTTTATTACAGTTCATTTTACAGTTTTAAATTGGAACCTCTCTGCTGCCAGTATTATACTGTTGTTTTTACAGTATAATACAGCTAAATTTCACTGCAATAAACTGTGAAATTTCGAACTTAACAGTAAGAAACTGAAAAATTGCTAGTTCTACAGTTCATTTATTACTGTGCATTTTACAGTTTTAAATCGGAACCTCGGCTGCCAGAATTATACTGTAAAAACAACGGTTCATTTTTTGCACTAGAAAACCCTATACCAATTGAAACTGAATTTTGCTGAATGATAAAAT